>PVIA01010805.1:0-49300 GCA_004024845.1 Tonatia bakeri
ATTTCTAGCTTTTATTTTTTGAAATAAAAATGGTTTATTTTAGGGCCCAAAGAGCTTTATTCCTAGAGTTGAGTTTCATGCTGCTCAATATTTTCAGACAGTGACTGTCTGGAACATACTACATTTAAGTGAAATAGCAGAATGACTATAGTTTTGTGGCTGTGTGAAGTCAGATGTTCTATAAAAAAATTTATTGCCAATAGGGTGATAATCAAGTCACAGCATTGTCATTTGAATTTCTGGATATGCTTTAATAGAATTGCAATTATGCCCTTAAATTTATTTTAAATAGAAATACCATTAAGATGCATGAAATGGGGTAGGTTTGTAATGGAATAGAGTAGAAATGGAGGTATCATGATTTTCTGATATATCAGAAAATAAATCATATAACATCTTATTATTGTGAGATTTTTTTAGAGGTCCTCCACATACTGCCTGCTATAAGTGGGATCTATTTATTATTTATAACCTCACATTTAAAAAGCATTTTGTAAAGTATTTGACTTATATTTCATGAAGCTTGACATGGTGGTCCTGATATAATAGATGAAGTCATTGGATTATATGGCTAGCCTGCATAATTTAATAATCGTTAAAGATGAAGAGATGCTTAGGCATTTGAAGTTAAAGTGGAAAGGGAAAATACAAATGACAAAAAAGAGTGGGAATGCAATACATATCTGTAAACAAAAGACACAAAAAGCGATGATTCTGTCTACTAGACAATGGGAAAACATGCTGTAGTCATGGAGTAAATTTAAGTGTCAGAGCAGGGATGTTTTGTATGAAACCATTAACAGTATATATATGATATGTATGCAAAATGTTATGTTGCTGTTCAGTGTAGATATTGCTACTCCTTACTATTCTGCTAGAATAGAGTGTTCAAAGGAATGTGCCTAGTAAGTGTGTTTGACTATTAGCCCACTATATAATTCCAAAAATTAGGAAAGAATTCATAGATTAATTTTAATCACATTCTAAAATTCTTTAATTTTATTTTCAAAATAATCACATGTATTTTATTTATTTGTGTTTTATCTTTCCTTATATTTGCTTATTATTAAAATCAAATGTTATTTTATTTTTTCTCATTTTTTTGAAATATAATTAGCATATATTAGTTTCAGATGGGCAAAATGATACACTGCACATATACATTCTGAAATGATTACCACATTAACATCTACATAGTTACATTTCTTCATATGATGATAACTTTTAAGATCTATTTTCTCAGCAAATTTAGAATTTATAATACAATAATGTTATTTACTGTAGTATAATGATATAATAGTAATGTTACTATCATCACCATTACATTAGTTTACATCTCCAGGGTACTAGATGCTGCTTTTATTCTATAGCATGGCAACTCTGGAGAGAAACCCAGTTGCACAAATTAAAAACCAAAAGACACAGTCCCAGCGTGACTGATTGTCATGATTTACCCAAGACAAAGGAGATTTGTAGGACATGAAACTTTTAGTGCTAAAGCTAGGCCATTCCCAGGAAAGCCAGGAAGGTTGGTCCCCCTAGTTGAGCACTTACTTTTCATCACTTAACATGAGATGGGGTTCCAAACATAAATGTGGACAATGAACAAGATATTGGTAATTTGCTTGGCTGTACATTCAATTTGTAGTACCCCCCCCTTCAGAAAATAACGGCATTGAAAAGAAGAAAAAGAAAATGAAAGAAAGCACAAGAGTTACGATGAAATATTATATAGAATAGGGGAAAGATAACATCACGGTAATACATAGAATTTCTAAACAAACAGGCAAAAGGGAAACATGCTATGAAGTTTGGGTGGGGGCAGGCAACTAAAATGTAGGAGTCTGGATTCATATAAAACCTGAATAAGAGTCAGACAGAGAAACTGTTTCAGAATAAGATAGCGTGACTTGAAGAGGAAATGACTTGAGATGCAAAGAGTACAAGTTCAGATTAAAAAGAAGTAAATAAAAGATTTCAAGAAGAGTGAATATTAGCTCTAACAAATTTTAAAAAATAAAAGAAAAATTTCTCATCTACAGAATGGAAAATTTAATGTTATGTAAAGGGAAAATAGGATTTCCCCAAATGTAGAATTAAAAACAAAAACAAAAACCTGTAAGCCATGAGACAGGCAGGAGAAAAACAGCTGAAATCCAATCTAAGAATTGTTGTTATTATAGAATAGAGAATCAGAATAATAGTCAAACAATGTTCACAGAAATTTTTCTGAGTTAAAATGCACTTCAGCATACAGAATGATGCACTTGTTTGGTTCACATAAAAAAAAAAATAACACCTGTAAGCATCTTGGAAAATTATTGAATTACAATTTTTATTATGCAAATGTTTAAATATAGAGAAAGGCTGCTGGTATAGTAAAGTGAAACCTTTATATATCTTATCTAGTTTCCACAATTGTTATGATTTTGCCATATTTGGTTTTTATACATACAAGAGTGTGTGTGTGTGCATGTGCAGTTAAAGCTGCACAAAAATCCAGTGGAAAAATATTTTATTACAAAGAAACACAAAACCAGCTGGCTTCACAATTCTCTTTTATGAATTACACTGATGAAAGACAAGGGAACAATGCCTTCAGTGTTTTAAGAGGAAAAGAACATCATTCAATTGTCTTATGCCCAACTGAGTGCTCTGTAATGAATGTGGAGAACAGAAAGACATTTTGATGTAATTGACATATCAGGAAATATATCATCTGGTGTGCCCATCAAAAAAAAAAATAAAACAAAACTTGTTTAAAAATGTATGTCAGAAAATTTAAAATAAATAATATTAAAAATTTAAGAATGAGCCCTGGCTGGTGTAGCTCAGTGGATTGAGCATGGGCTGCAAACCAAAGCATCGCAGGTTTGATTCCCAGTCAGGGCACATGCCTGGGTTGCAGGCCACAGCCCCCAGCAACCTCACATTGATGTTTCTCTCTCTTTCTCTCTCCCTTCCATCTCTAAAAATTAAAAATAAATAAAAAATAAATAAATAAATAAATAAATAATCTTTAAAAAAAATCCCAGCAGGCTTAAAAAAAATTTAAGAATGAAACTTAGATGGGAAATGGACTGAGATGAACATGAGAACCAGTCATTATGGTTAACACTGATGTAGATTTCCCAAAATCATTCTTTAAAGAGAATGTAGGTTCTGAAAATAATAATTACATTTTGAAAGTAAGGGTTTATAAAATATTAAAGCTCATTAGTAAGAAATTAAAGTTCAACAGAGTTCAAGCATACTATAATATGATGTTATATAGGAAAATAAGAAGATTCAACTTTATTTTTAAAAATATAAATATAACTTAAGCAATTCTTGAAAAGCAATTAAAAACATAAGCAACCAAAATCATTAAAAGGTGGCAGAAAACACAAAGTAAAGAAATGGAAATCTCTATGACAATAAGTTTATTAAAGAAGAAAGTTACCAAATAATTATAAGGTAATATCTATCATATATGTTCATAATTAACTATGAAGGACACATGAACAAAACCAAGGGGGGTGGAAGCAAGGGAGGGAGGTGGAGATGGCTGGGTTGGGGGGATTGGTGAAAGTAAATGCAGACAACTGTAATTGAACAACAATAAAATAATTATAAATAAATAAATAAACACTTATTTGTTGATTTCAAAAAATATAAGAAAAAATTCATTCATAACAGAAACAAACTCATAAAATCACTAAAGAAAGTCTTCAGGGTATAATATGAAGGTCTAATAAGTAACCTGTAATCTTCTGGAAATGTAATAAGTACTAGGAATAGAGTCGTGAAAGAGCTTCTAATTGAATAAAAAAGAGAGATTGAAGAACTCCAGTGTAGTGAGTGTTAGAAAGGAGACAGGGCATTAAGTTACTAGATAGCCTTGAACAAAGAGAAGGAAATAGCTGGACTGTTGGTGAAAGTTTACTATTCAGATAGGGCTGAACTAGGTAAAGCACAGGGGCAGGAAATAATTTATAAAATGTGTCATATGGATGGCCCTCCAACTTGAAGTAGATTTCTATTTTCCAAATAAAAACATTAAAATTCTTAAATACAGTTTTCTTTTTCTATATTCCTCTGGGAATAATACTATTTGAGTTTTTAAGGTGCCCATAGTTGGTTCTGTTGTGCGTAACTTGAGCAGTGGGTTAAATGTTCATATTATTATTACTTTTCTTTTTGCTGAGTTGAAGAAAGACAAGTATTATATCAAAAAGGGCCACTAAATTTGGAAAAAAAATGAATGAACTAATCATATGTCAATGAAATGTTTGAATGTCAATTACATTAAAAGGCTCTATGAGCTTTAAGAAAGAAAATCTAGTTACCTACCAAATACAGAATTATTTTGGCATCATTTGCAACAAATAACTAAAAACAATAAGATTAGTGATTTCAGAATTCTAGAGAGACCTATCTTATCACAGAAAAGCTATATTCACACAAAATAAAAGTTCATATTATAAGAATCAAAAGTTTTTAAAGGCCTCAGTATAATAAATTACTTCTTTCATTAAAAATTGTTGTAGAAATAACCTGGCTGGT
Source organism: Tonatia bakeri (assembly GCA_004024845.1). Lineage (NCBI taxonomy): Eukaryota > Metazoa > Chordata > Mammalia > Chiroptera > Phyllostomidae > Tonatia > Tonatia bakeri. The sequence continues at coordinate 4,546 of PVIA01010805.1, forward strand.
GTAGCTCAGTGGATTGAGCGCGGGCTGCGAACCAGGCATCGCAGGTTCGATTCCCAGTCAGGGCACATGCCTAGGTTGCAGGCCATGTCTCCCAGCAACCGCACATTGATGTCTCTCTCCCTCTCTCTCTCTCTCTCTCTCTCTCTCTATCTATCTCTCTCTCCCTTCCCTCTCTAAAAATAAATAAATAAAATCTTTAAAAAAATTGTTGTAGAAATAAGATAAATGTTAACAACTTCACTGGTGGATTAAAGACCTAAATGTAAAAATTAAAACCATCATACTACTCTAGAAAAATATGTTGGCAGTAGAAAAGTTTTTTCTAAGCATAGCATAAAATTCAGAGAACCCAACTAAACTGTCAAATTTGACATTATAAAAACATAAACAGTTTATATGTAAAAAGATTGTGTAAACTATTGAAAAGATAAATGATGATATAAAAATATTTATGGGTCCAACTATTAAAATCCTTAGTAGGTAAAAAGTATTTCAAACCCATAAAAGAAAAATAAATATTCTGATACAATACTTTGTAGAAATGTGTCTTTGTTGTACTCTTCTTACACAGATTTAAAAAGCTATTCAACATTTCTTGTTAGTTTTTATACATTTGATTTTTTGTTTTTCCTATTATTCCTCCCAAAAACTCCTTTATTTGGTGTTTACATTTACATATGCAAGTATCTTTCTGTGGTGCTGATCTTTTGAATGCTTCAGTTAGACATTCTCAGTGAAGAGGGTGAGGGAAAAGAGCTGACCTAAGTAATTTGGGAAATTATTATAGTCTGTAAGGTTAAAGGGGAACAGAACTGTATATGTGCACTAAACTCTAGCCGATAAAAGTGATTCTCACGGAATAGTGTTTAATAATTCTGAAACCACTTCACATGTATACTGGAACTGGACAATTAAGTACATGGATGTTGGATGGTAGGAGCCTGTTGGGTTGGCCATTTTCAGATAAGGAAATGGAGGAATCTAGAATCATGCACGTGGTAATGGATCAAAATTGGTCACATCAGTGTGTATTCAGATTTACCTTACTGTAGGTATAGATTATTACATACAAAAATATAGATATACATATGTACCAGAGGTTGGTATACCCACATTTATATTTTTTTCTTTGTCAGCCAAAAACCACTGGCACACTGTAGCAATAATCATGCTTGACAATCAGAATTTGTTTGTAATTCCTTTCTTCAATAAGAGAAACTCAGACTTTTTTGGTGAAATGATTGATCCTAGAACTAGGAAAGAAATATACAAAATAAACCTGGAACATCTTACAGAGACAAAAAATGAGGGAGTGACCACCCTCTAACAAGATGGAGGCAAAAGGAGGATTAAATCTCCATTGCAGAAGAATTCTAAATAATTTGTGTTGACACGCTGTCCTTAAGGGGATAAGCATAGCTCCCCCTTCTCTAAATGTTGGCTATACATAGAGACCTGCTTCCAGAGAGAGAATGGTGTGGAAAGAGAGGGCAGCAGAATAGTCACCTTGCAGTAAAGAAACCCAGAAAGCATCTCAAATGAGATAATCAAGGTTAAGATTAATTTTGTCATGTTGATACTGTGTACGCTTGACATGATGCAATGTGATAAGAGCACCACTTTGTCTTGGCATTCTTCCTTCCCAAAGCAGAACTTATTAAACCTTAGGAATTTTCAAATTTTATTTATGATTTTGTTAAATGAGAACAAAATTATCTGAATATGGAGTCATGTAACTTGGTTACTTGCACTAAATTTGTTATTCATTTCAATGGAGATTGCAATTAATTAAATCAATTTAGTTATATCATTTATTTCAATTACTTTGGCCTATTCTTCAGGATAGTCTATGTAATACACAATATGAATTAAAAATTACATAATACTTTATTTGAAATACAAATTTGTATTATTTTTAACACTTCATAATATTGGCTAATGCATTTATAAATTATGAAATAAGTTCAAAATATGCTGTCTTAAAAACAATATTTAGAGATGCAATTAAATTTGTTCTTCAATCTATTCATTCTGCCAGCTGTTTTTTTTTAACTTAATATACTTTTAGCCTTAGTCAATACAGTTACCTTAAAACAATTAATGGGATTTTTCTAAAAAAATCATCTTGAAACCATGAGAAACCATGTTTTTTGGATTCATTTATATTATTTTGTACTTTATTCATATATTTTAAAAATACAGATTAGAGGCATATTTCCTTTTCAAAAACATACAGTCTTTGCAAATCTCATGCTATTACTAGGCAATGCCACCAATGGATGAGTTCTTACAATCCATTGTAAGAGCATAACTCATTTGCTTTAGAAACCACAGATCTGGTTTTGATTGAAAGTAGTAGAGTCAGCCTGGTGTGTTCCCTTAAGCTGGTCCAACTTTGTCATTTTCTGCAGAATTCAGAATTCCATTAGTATGGTTAATCAGGACCTAGAATTATCTCTAAATTCTTTAGTTAATTTATTGAACATATTTTCAAGTAATGACTATTTCAAATCGTATTATTCATTCTATTTTTAAGGAAATTGTGACTGAGAGAGGCCAAGTGACTTGTCAGAGGTCATTGGGAGAGAAAGGGTAAGGAGAGAGGAGAGAGAGAGAGAGAGCAGCACAAGAAGAGTGTTCAGAAAAAATACTACTTATACGAGTTTTCCTGAATCCTCAGCTGTTTTCTTCCTACATTTCACAGCACTGCTAATTAATACACAAGAGATTTGTGGGTCATGTATACAACTAAATATCCAAATGTGAATACTGAAAACAGAGAAAATTTTTCATATTGTGTCTCAATAAGACTAAAAATTATAAGGTTTCCTATACTGGTGAACTGTTAACATGTGTGAAATATAAACTTCTTTGTGATATAAAATGTAATTTATTAATAAAGTTAATTTTTATTACTTATGACAAAAATAAAAAGATTTTATAATAAAAATGGAATAGCCCCACTTTTTATGAGCTATATTGCCTAAACCATGTGTGGTGGCTATAAAAATAGACTGCTAATATTTCTAGCTATGGGAAGCACAGTGACCAAAGATTCTACCTCTGGGTCCTCCACTGTGGTCATACCAAAGCCATACTCTCCTTCCAGGGAGCTCCCAGCCAGCAACAGAACAAGGCAAGGTACAAATGGAGCAGGCCCCTTATGGTGAGGTGTGGCACTCCTCCGTCAGAAGACAGCCTCATGATTTCCCACCATCCTTGCTGCAGTAATAGGCTCTTTCAGTACAATCCTTCTTATTCCTCTTCCTCCTTCTATAGTGGTTGGATTATCATTAAGGTCTAAAGGCTCTCCTACCTTTTCCTGTCCCTCCCCCATTAAATCTGTTTCATGTTCAATTACACCTTGGCATCTCTTTGTAAAGGCGTGAATTAACACCCATTTGTTCTTAATAGTTTTATCTTGAATTTTTGTATTTATAAAATATAGAAAAAACTTCATTTTTCTGATTGAATGGCATTTCAATTTGACTTAATAAAACACTTTGAAAGCATGATTTAAATATATTTCATTTATTTTCATCCAACCAAAGCACATGATTTTTATACAAAGAGAAAAAACACTATCAATAAACTATGAAATTGTAGCAATGGTAAAATGTATCTCAATTACAGAGATACATGTTTTAGAATTGGTGAAAGTGACCACTATTGCTTCCATAATAAATAAATATTTTTCAATATAGATACCATGTAGAATATCCTTCACATCTTATAGCTGCTTTTGTGATGAAAAGCCTTTTTTTGTCTTGAAGAATATACATTAAAAAATTCTTTGCTAGCTTAGTTCAAATGTGTATATACACATCTGGTTGTACACAAGAAGAAACAGAACAGTTTAATTATACATGCTACATAGAGTTTAGTGCAAATGCCCTTGAGAAAAAATAAATAAATAAAACTCTGAAAATAGAACTGATAATTGGATTTAATGAAGTGCTTTTATAATTTCAGAATAACTTTTCCAATTCATTACCTGACTTCCACTGGAGTTCTAGGAATAAATTAGTGTTTTTATCATCACTTTTCAGGTAGGGAAATTAAAAAGTTAAGTAACTTTATAAGGTCATACAGAAAAACAATCATGGCCAGGTATCTGCAGTCCAAGGTTTCAACCATTTGACAGTGTTGGCTTCTTATAAATGTCTTATATTAGCTTTGCAAAAACTCATTTCTAAAGGTAATTAGCCATAGAAAACGATTCTGAAATAACTTACCAGTAAAAATTTTACCAGTACTGTAAAGTTGTTTTTCTTTTTCTTTTCAGTGTTAAAACATTGAGAAAATTGAGAATGTTAGTTCAGGATAAGTTTTCTGAACTTTGAGTGTCTTGGCTTTTGCTCATTTGTAAAATGTCATACTGATTATTTAAACTTACCGGCTATATTTTTGACAGCTGTGCTATGGCAGCACTCTTGGGAAAAACCTTGGGTAACATTAACGAGCTCTGGACAACCACCATGACATTAAAACCTTAGGAACGGTGAAATTGCCACCAGGAAGCACCCACTCGGCTGCGGCATAGCACCACGAAGCTCATCATGTGTGTGGGCTGGGAAACGTCACTGCAGCAGGTTAGGTGGAAGCTAATTCATCTTTTCACTAACACGCTTCTGGTTTCTTTCATTTTTTTTTCTTTCTGTCAATCACCTTAAATATTGCAATGGAGAATTCTTTGTGAGACTTTAGAGAAAAGCCTATTTTAAAAAAATTATCTATCCTCTTTGCTCTACCCTCCTTTATCCCTTTACTTATTTTTCCAAAAATAATGATCTTTACTCATTCATTTTCAAATATATGTGGAAAGAGTTCTTCAGCAAGTGAATTCCACTGCTCAGACTGGATTATAGTCAAAAAGAACGTGTCTGTCATTCTTTCACTGGTTCTTTGGAAATCTCAAATCTTCTTATGGCCTTCATATGCTTTCCTTCAATGAAATGTTATCAAAACTAAGGCTATTTAGTTCATTAACAAATAATATTTTCTAACTATTGGTCAAACTCCTAAATTTTCCTGCTCCCAATAACTATCTCTTTAATTAAAAAAAAAGAAAAACAAATATATTGTACTTATTATATTTACAATGTTGTGTGAGGTCTTTATTTCTAGCCTTCATTCCTGAGTCTTCTTATATTTTCTCGTTTTCCAGAAACTTGCAAACTCACTATGTCATATGTTTACTATGTTACCTCCAAATCTTTTTTCTCCTATGTAGCTTCTCAGTTAGTGGTTCCATTATCCACACACACACCAGAAATTAGGAACTGAACCCTGACTTCCCCTTCACCCTAACTTTGGCTTTTATAATCAATTACCAAAGCACTTTAAATCTGGCCTTGTTAATAAACAGTTTAAAACTTTCTCCTTTCTGCATTTCTGCTTTTATTGAGGGTATTATTTTCTACCTAGACTAATGTAACAGATTTTTAATTTATTTGTCTTACTAATTCTATAATATTCTCCATTTTGCTACCAGTTTAACCTTTTTTAAAGGTTTAATCAGTGCTTCACTCACTTTTTACCATGCAATTTTAAAGTTTTTTAAAATTATGTATGAAGATCTTGGTTATCTCCCGTATCCTGCCCAGTTACATGTGACTATCAAATGTTCTCCTTTAGCAATATCTGAAATTAGATATATTTTTTAGAACTGTATGTCTTTTTATAGGTATGTGCTATTTTTATGAATTTTTAATGACTTGATGCCATAATCTAAGACTCAGCTGTCAAAATGTGGTACAATTTTTTTATTCCCAGTACTAAGCTGTAATATTTAACTAAGTTAACTATTCACATTTGTCTCTGATATAGCTGAGACAGCAAATGTAGATGCTATAACAGATACATTAAAATGTCACCTCAGTGATTTGATAAGACAAAGTTTATATCTCAATCTCACCAAAACCTCTCCTTCAAGGAGACTCAGAGTTCCAGGTTCCCTCTGTACTGTGGCTCTGGAATCTCCCTAAGAAGGCCTTCCTGGTCATTAGCAAAGGGAAAAATAGGAAGAAAGGCAAGTGACATACAGTTTATAAGCAAGCATAGTGACATGGCCCTCAAACTACCTGCAAGATCTATTGCAAATGTGTGGAAGCACATGGAATATCGTTTACAATATTTGCTGACCTGCCTCAATAAGACCCAATCACAACCCTGCTTGTATTTCTTTGTTCTGCCTGTGCTTGTATAATTGCATGTGTTACGTTACATTGTAATTGTGTGCTAACATTTCTCTCTTTTCTCACATTTAAATGTGAGCTTTTTTATAACAAAGGAAGTTCCTGTTTATAGTTGTCTATACAGAATTATATCATGGCAAATAACAGGTGATAATACTGTGGGAGTGAACTAATGCATATTGAACCAATGTATAGGTATGAGCTGGGGCACATGCACTGAGGCAGATTAAGTGCATCCAATGTGTGGGAAACAGCTTTTAGACTGAGAGTAGTAACTAGGAAGTTTTACAGTAGAGAGGCTTTTTAACTCTCAGATGTGCAATCTGATGGGAAATTTTTGGTCTGCTGCACCATGCTTATTATTTAAAACTCTAGTCAACACAGGAACATAACTTCTCAGAATTAACCTGTGCCACCATTTGGCAAGATTGTCATTCCACAGTGCCAGCACAGCACCTCGATATGAGCACGTAGTAAATCCCTACCAGGAGAATAAAATCCTTTCTTCATCAACCACATTCCTTATATTTTTTATTGCATTTGTGCTGTATTATGTACATCTCTACTGCAATTTTAATCTTAGTCATTTGCTATGTGTGATACTATCTTACATGTCAGAGAGGCCTCCTTTTTTATTAAAAGCTTAGGTGTCGAAATTACAAAAAAAAATTTTTAAAACATCTCCATTTGAACTATTGACCTTTCTCAAGGCACATGGAACTCAAAAATGATTGGCTTCATGATATTCTTTTTATGACGCTCCTGGGCAGCAGCTTTTTATATCCTGACTATACCACATATGACAGTAAGATTTTTCTCTATGTGGGATGAAGAGCTACATGCTTCAGCATCTCCTAATGTCATTATAGAGACAAACTGCTGGTTACTGCTGTCAGCACACTGAAAGCGAATGGGGTTCTTTTATCATTAATTCTTTTGAGGAAATTGCTTTTGGCATATACATTTTTAAGTTGCAAATACTTCCTCACAAACACTTCCATCCTGCATTCTACAGTGTCAGTGTTCATGTCTGAGGATGACAGAATCTCAGTGGAATCTGTTAGCAGTGGGATGATTAATCTGCTCGTGGTATGTAATGCTGGGGAGACACTCTGGGTAGGAGACCAACATGAGACTCTTGCTGTGGTTGGAAAGAGGTCTCATGGACTGAAATTAGACCACTAGCAATGTAAGTATTTGAAGTATTTAAATCCTTGACCAACAAGTGTTCTGAGGAAAGAATTTAGGAGAAAATAATATCCTAGTTCTCCAGGCAAAGACATAATGGAAGCAATAGGAACCACTCCACAGTTCAGGGTTTAAGTATTGTCATATGAAAACTGGCTCCAGTAACAACTAGCTGGAATAGCAGGAAGCTAAAATCTGCCTTCCCCTTTACTGATTTGGCCAACGTATGAAAGTCTCTATGGATCAACACCTTGAGAGGTTGAAATGGAATCTCATAATGATCAGTTATGTTCAGCCATTGCTCCAAGAGCATGCATGCCGTGTTCAGGTGTCTGTGCTGGATCCAAGGCACAGGTATTTAGCTTTGACATGTTTACTTCAGAATGGGTCTTCCTATTGATTAACTAAATCCTGAGTCCAGACTTTTAGTCCATCACAGTGAGTTTTCCTTTTTGGGGAAGGACAGTTTTGACATCCTTTTCTTCTCCTACCAACAGACGTCAGTTGAGGGATACATAAATCCACTAAACAGGTAAGCCTTTGATACTCCCCTTCGAATGCTCTTGATCACTTAAATCTCTTGCCTCCGCTCAAAGGCATTTGTGTTTGCCTAATGATAGGTGTGGGGGCAGTGTTTGTCATTTAAAATGTTCTGTTACATTTTTTTTCCCATGGGGCAGTATTAGTTTAATTTATATTGATATATCTGAAAGTAATAATTTTAGTAATTCTCCCAAATAAACATCAGCTAAAAGTGCCTTTTTTTTTTTCCAGTACGCAATGGGGATCTCTAAAAGGGACAGTGTCAGGACAGGGAATAGACCTCTTTCTACTTATTGCATAGAATAAGAAATTATTGGTTTTAGAGAATTACATTTTCCCTTACATAAAATAACTGGAGAAGCTGGAGGCAGATAACTGCTATTGCAATAGTCGATCCAGAGTTGCAGTCCAGGTGTTATGGGATTGGACCTGCGGTGGGGGGTCCAGATACTGTGATCGAAGCAAGCCCCCTCCCCCAGGGCCTTTGTATACTATGGTTCTTCTTGCTTGCTGTCAGGTGTTATAAATGACAACTCTCAATGCCAGAGTTTGGTGAAAAAGAAAGGAACTATTTATTCAAAACTTATATAGGTTTAGAGTAATGGCAGAATGTCACTGTTAAATCTCAAATTCCCTTTCAAACATCCACAAACACACACACAGTCCTGCCTCCCCTTGCTAAACCAGGCCAGTCATAGGTATCACATCTCAGGAAAAGAAATAGAAGTCTGTAGCTCAGTTAGATTCCTGGTTCTTCCCAGTAATCCGTGCTCAGCTGGGCAGGTCTCCCACAGTCCCCAGCACCATCAGCTGTGTTGAGGCGATCTCCAGCTCTTAATCCCAAACCACGTGGCATTTCCTCATGGCCCACCAACACGTGTCCTTTCATCCCTTTTCTTTCTACATTGTCTCACATTGTCCCCCACATTGTCTCCATCCCACAAGGCAGCCAGGCTTTAGTTTAAATCCCAGACTAGAACCTCTTCCTAACCCCATTTCTGACTCCTCCCACAATTGGCTACACCTGCTAGCACTTCCGCAGTTTCTCCCTTTCTTGGCTGCCATAGTTACTCCAAGCAGGTGTGGCCCCGTGGTGTGGAGCAAACCATCTCCAAGCTCTGGAGCAGGTGTTGTGACAAGGGGAACCACCTCCCAGCTACATCATGGGTTAAAGTCACGCATACCTTCCTGGCTTAATGCAGGCTAGAAGAACAGTCTGTTGTTATTAATAGGCAAAATAACTCTCAATCCTTGTATTGCTGCTTTTCCCAGCCCCTAAGCAAGATTCTTAGGGGGTGTTCTGTGGTCTCTTAGCCTACCCCCAATTACACAGGGCTCAGGAACTCCTACTGCCAGCATCTAGGCTACTCCAACTGTCTCCTGACATCAGGATACCAGGTAATGGAATGCTGGGTTCACCAGTGTAACTGCTACTAAACACCCACATCTCCAAGGACACTATTGGAAACAGAAATACCTCATCCCTGTCTTTCAGAACTAACCTGAGTTTATCAATTGCCAAAACTAAAGTTACACCCAGAACTTTAGTTTAAGGAACTATGGAAAAGTAAATTTTAAGTTTTTCAGCCTCTGTAGTTGCAAGAAGGTATGGGAAAGTAATTTTTTAAGAACTTTTTCAGCCAATATTGGAAAGGGGGGCACTATGCTCAGTGGCAACTGAGTACTTTTAGCACAGACAGATAAACTATACAGGAATTAAAAGGCTCAAGTACAAGAACAGAATTGTACAGGATTATTTTAAAGAAAGATACCCTACCTAAAGAGGGATTCAAATTTAAAAATCTAAAAAAATTATACATTTATACAAAAGCTCCCATTTTAATGTTTATATTGAATGGTATTTTTTTCAATTTTTTAAAATTTTAATTGTTGTTCAAGTACAGTTTTCTGCCTTTTACTCCCATCCCAGCCCACTCCCCAGCCCTCCCCACCTCCCTCCCATTTCCACCCCCCCTTTTTGTCCATGTGTCCTTTGTACTTATTCCTATAAACCTTTCTCCTTTTCCCCTGAAATTCCCTCCCCTCTGAACACTGTCAGCCTGTTCTCTATTTCAGTGTCTTTGGTTATATTTTGCTTGTTTGTTTGTTTTGTTGTTCAGGTTCCTGTTAAAGGTGAGATCATATGGTATTTGTCTTTTACCACCTGGCTTATTCACTTAGCATAAGGCTTTCCAGTTCCATCCATGAGGTCGCAAAGGGTAGGAGCTCCCTTTTTCTTTCTGCTGCATAGAATTCCATTGGGTAAATGTACCATAGTTTTTTTATCCATTCATAAATCACTAGTTCTGGCTCAAGAAATTCTGTTTTGCTGCCTATGCCTTACATGTGTTTATAATAGGTTATCAGCAACAGATAGAAAAAAATACTTTTACTGATTTTTATTTTAATGAATAAGAACCTTCAGCTGAGGTATGTTACTGCCAATATGGATCTAAGTGAAAATAGATGTCCTTTTCCTCATTTGCTCTATGTAATGACAGTATGTATTATTGTCTTTAAAATTATTATAACATTTTAGGGGTTTGACTTGACATGAAGTTTAAACAAAAATAACTAATTCTTTATCTACATGATTTTTTAAAAATTACAATATATATAACCTTATGTAATTGTATTCATATGAAGAACAATACCTGAAAACTGAGAAAAACTCAGTTAAAAGACGCATGGCAACTGCACTCTAAAGACTGTCGTGAGATGTTCAACCTAACTAACTAACTAACTAACTAACTAACTAAAGCATGTAACAAGATGATCTTTCTATTTCTTCTGATATGTGAACTGCCTTTGGAGATTATCAGCTGCTATGTCATGGATTTTTCACAAAAAATATGACTTGTGTTGTGAATGTAATTAGAACCAGTGACCATAAAACATGTATTTCCAAAGTATGTTCTGTTACAGAATTTCTGAAACATTCCACTCCTCTAAGGATTTTATTAATTGAATCTATATGTCTCTGATCATTTTTAATTACATTTTTAAATAATGACAAATGTAATATCAATCAATTTCATTGTAACAGTAAAGCTTTTTGGTCTTATTGGAACAACTGCAATTTTTAGTTTTGTACTGGGGCTTGGATCTTGAGCCAAACACGATCTTTTGGTTATCATCTCTATATTCATCTCACCTACAAAGATTTGAAACAGATATCAGATATTGGATAGTTTTTAACAGAAGATGTATGCTGACTTGCCTTTTCTGATGTGACACGGAATTTACCCTTTCCTTCACTTAGAGCAATAAAAGATAAGTAAAGACTTAACATAAAAAGTTATTATAACTCAATATTAATGATGGTAGTAGGATCATTATTTGGAAAAAGGAACTTAAAGTACACACATTATTTTATTTGACTATTCATGTATGTTCCTTCCTATATCCTATTATGAGCAAAAACTGGGTCATTTTGTGGGTAAAGCCTTCCATGTGGTTAAATAACTACATAGTTTAATGTCCAAATTGGGACATTTTTTATAATGAAATGGGATTTGTTTATAATTATACCAGGATAACAGGCATGAACTAAATTTATTTCTAGCAAACTTGGATACAAGTATCCCTACATACTGTCCACGTTACAGTAATAAAAAGGTCTCTCCTTCCTTCAGAGCAGACCTAACAGTTGGCCTATTGATAGAGGTGCCCTTTTATGTCTTTTTCTTGAATAGATTTTTCAATTGCCAAAAAAGAAAATACCACTAGCACCCTGGCTGGGTGCTCAGTTGGATAGAGAGTTATACCATGCACCAAAATATTACAGGTTCAATTCCTAGTCAGAGCACTTATCTAGGCTGTGAATTTGGTCCCTGGTGAAAGTGTGTATGGAAGGCAAACTATCAGTCTTTCTCTCTCTAAAAATTACCTGTTATTCATAAAGAGAAATATTTGGTCCAAACAAATTTTTCAAGATTATTCTTGTCATAAGAAGCAATATTAGCCTACAAATTATATCTATTTTTATTGTTTTACACTGAACATTTAGATAACATAATAAAATTGTGAAATATTTTCTGCATCCTTGAGAATTCTCATTGATTTTATCTAAATAGAGTTAATTTCTGCTTCTCATGTACTCAGATACTCTCTGTGCAAAGGCACATGAAGGAGTATCTTATAGTTTGACAGTCAGAAATACCAACCTGATTAGACTGTGAACTTACTCAGGGCAGGAGCTGTCTTAATTTTTCTCTCTTGACTATGTCTTAGCACAGTATAATACATGCTAGAAACTCAATAAAGCATTTTTTAACTTTAAGCTTTTAAAAAGTATCTTGAAGTACACAGGGAGACTGCAAAGATTATCAAGGAATTTTCTGTGTACCTTCCACTCATTCGACTTTTCCTAATGTTAACATAATTCTGTATATACCATGGTGCTTTGGTCACTACTAAACCACTAACCTTGATAATTCTATTACTAAATTAAATACTTTATTTAAATTTCACCAGTGTTTCAAATATTGTCTTTCTTCTGTTCCAGGATCCAATTCAGGACACCCAGTGACCATTAGATGACCATTTAATCTCTTCACACCATGATAATTTCTCAGTCTTTAGTTTGTTTGTTTTTCATGACTTTGACAAAATTTTGATTAAATTAATGCATTAATTAAATAAATAGTTAAAAATCAACCAATCTACCTTATTTTGTGTTTGTATATAGAGCTGTGTGATACAAATTTTGTGCTTAATCTATGATTGCATTATATTTGTTCTCTTATAATTTCTGATATATATATTATGTAATAAGCTTAATGTCAGAATAAAGGCAAAATATAAATAAGTTAAGATTTTTATTCTGATTGTAAGTTACAATAAGACACATAAAATTATTTCCAAAAATAAATAATCATGGACCTCTCCAGAGAATAAGAATTAAGAACCAATAAACATATATTGTTGGTAAAACAAAGACAGAATGGATTAAGATTAAGAACATTTACTTTGGATTCAAAGACACTTGGATTTTGTTACAGACTTGGCCATTTGCTTTCTGTGTGTACTTTGGTGAGTAATTTAATCTTCCTAAAAATTAATTTTGATTTCAATTAAGAAAGATAATATTTTCACTCATCTCATAAATTTTTGTGGAGATTAAATTACGTAATTAATGTACCTTATTACATTTAAATTAGCCCTTAATAAATATAGTTAATAAACTAAAGGATAGAAGCTAAAAAAGAGATTAGCTGTAATGATCATTTCAAAATATTTATGAAGTCTTATTAAAACTAAGCAAAGTAGAAAAGATCTAGTTAATAGATAACTAATGGAAAGTTATGAGTACATTCTCAAGAGGAAACCAAAGACAATTAATTCACTTCTTATCCGTTGACATTTTTATTTAATATTTACTGGAAAACTGTGTAACTGTAGTCTTCTAAAAAATTTAAACTTTCTCTATAAGTCATCTCAATGAAGAACTGTATTTTTTAAAGATTTTATTTATCTATTTTTAGAGAGAGGGAAGGGGAGGAAGGGAGGGAGAGAAACATCAATGTGTGGTTGCCTCTTGAATGCCCCCTACTAGAGACCTGACCTGCAACCCAGGCATGTGTCCTGACTGGGAATTGAACCAGTGACGCTTTGGTTCACAGGCTAGCACTCAGTTCACTGAGCCACACCAGCCAGGGCAAGAACTGTATTTTTAGTGTAATACACACTAATGGACATTTCTACACATTTTTATAATCTACTTCGAGACTGAAGACCTCAATAAGAAATAGTCTCTACCACAGCCTCAACCATTGCTCCAGGCATATTTTTTCAGCAAACTTATCCATTGTAGAAAAGTTATGTGTTTTATATTTCATAAATAAGAAATACAGTATAATAGATTTTTGGGAAAAATTTTCTTTCAGAAAATAGAAAAACTATTTTAAAAAGTTATTTTTATGGTGGTTCAGATGTGTCTTGGATTCATTTCTCTGGCCGTTTCTATTTTCAGTGGAAAATAAAGTCCCAGTTTTATATATCAGTTTTTCTGTTAGATTTTCTTCTACCAAATTTAGAAAAAGTCCTAACAACTGTGATTAATAAGGAAGACACAGTTGTACTGAGCATAAAAAACAAGCTAAAGTAGTAATATTCTAGCATTTTAATATGACATGTTTCAAAGGTTTTAAAAAACATTTTCATTTTATCTTGAACTAATTTGTGAAAGAAGTCAGGAGAATAATACTGAATTGAACATATAATAGGAAAACTGATCATAGATGTAATAATATATTAGTTTTTTTATTCAGGGATTTTCTAACAAAACTGGTACTAAAATCTGGTTCTCTTGGGTCATGCTTCCTTTTTCACTCCTTAGGCCTTATGAAAAAAAATCTTTTAATGCAGATGAATCATCTGGAATGGTGAAAGTTTCCACTATTTGAACACACACAGAGGTCTCACTGAAAGCGTTTTTCTCTTCTATAGACAAAACTGATGATCAGAAACAGCAGGGTATATGAATCAAATAATAAAATATACTTCAAATGCCAGCATTACCAATGGAATGGGAAAAAAATAAGTCATATTTCACTTAAGAAATTATGCGAAAAGCTATTTTTGTAGAGTTTTTTTCTGCACAAATATTATAGGTTCCCTTCTAAAATCAGTTAAGCAAGCAATCAAGTGCTTTTTAAAACACAACAAAAACTTAATGAAAACCCAGAATACTACTAAATGTCATAAGGCATACAAAAGAAGCATAGTCATTTTCTCTTCCACAAGAGCATAATAATCTGCTTGGAGATAAAAGACTAATATCTATGCAATACTGTTGTTAAAAACAAAAAACTAACATCCAACAAAATAGTGAACTAATATGGCTTATAATATGCCCTCACAGAAGACATAAGGTAAGTGATCAGAAGGAAGAAAAATCAATTAGAACATGAGAAGGCTTGCTGGAATTTGAAGAAAGTTGGGTCCGGAAAACTCATCAGAATTTGAAGAGGCAAGCAAAAATATAGGCTATTCTAAGCTAAGGAAAGAAAACGAAGTATAATGATCTGGGTAAAAAATGGAAAATGTCAATGCGGATAAGTTAAAATGATCTTAGAATATCTGAGCTTGAAGGGACTTCAGACATCCTACCGCTGTCTCCTGTGTTCCTAGGTTGGGTTCCTAACAATGAGAAAGCACAGGTGACTTGCCAAAGACACATAGCTTGTTAATGATGGAAGTGGTACAGGAATCTGGGTCTCTTGATTTTCACAATCCATTGCTCTTTTAAATAAACAAGCTAAATTTACTAGTTCACATTTAATTTGATATGAATGAAGCAATTAAAATTATAGACTAGAAAGAGGAGAGTGCCAAAAAGAGGGCTGAAAAATATGTTGTTGTAATTATTGTTAACCTGCAAGAGTTTCATCATGCTCACTTATCTTCCTGTTTCTGGCAAGAGACAGCACTTCTGAAATCTAATGTGGCCTTTGGCAATTACTTGGCATGAGATGACCTAAAGAGTGCCAGAAATATCATGAGTGAGACTGCACAGCAAAGTTTCCACCCGATTTTTGGTATTAAGATTCAAACACAGTTGGGTTAAAGCTCTGATGAGAGTTCCAGATTTGGGAGATAAAAATGCACATGTGTTGGCTGGTGATCATGTCAGAAGGGCAGGCATAGGTTACAATTTGATGTTGCAAATCTGATTCTTTTATTTTGGTGAGTAAAATGTGTTTCAAGGTATAAAATCAGAAAATATTTTATTCACTAATACAATGAATAGTAACTAGTAGGCAAATATTATTTTTTATGATTAGACACTTTAGAATAATTCAAATTAAATAAATGGCAAATCAAATAAACCAATCAAAACTTTGTAAGTTCAATGAATATTTCTTTATTGATTATTCCCTATGGGCCAGGAACTTTCTGGGTGATCATGATAGATCAGTGAACAAACAGCAAAAGGCCTGTCCTCATGAAATTTATCAGCAGGTAGAAATTCATAGCTTACATGAAGATTTATCTTCCATGTGTTAGGCAAAACTTTAAGTAGAGAATATGAAAAGGTGAAACAAAATTGAACCTCCATTTAGGAACCCATTAATTTAAAGGAGAAGGCAGACACAAATAACAATTACAAACCAATGGGATACACCTCCAATGGAAAAATGTGCTATGTTGGATATGAAATAAGAGTGAGGAAGTGAGTGAATATTCTGTGAGCAGCACACAGAAATGGTTCTGTTAAGAAGTGGGTTCTGTATGGGTAGTTTAGAAAGCAGAGGTAGAGCTTACTAAAATAAAACTGAATACTTTAGCAAATACATAAAATCTGTCAATTTTGAAGGGGACGTGGTTGGTTATTTAAATAACAAGAAAAATTCTTCTAAAAATATATGTACTTCTTACTTTCTTTTAAATGGAATGTGAATAATTTTTTCTTTCCTCTTACGTAATCATGACAGGCACTGTGATGGAACACTTTATAAGAAGTATTAATTAATCAGATTTAATGTAAATTAAGAATGTTATATATCTGCATAGTAAAATATATTTTATTCAATAGTATGTTAATGAGTTAGAACTAACACATATTAAAAATTTGAGTGTTTGTTGTTGATGACTGCTCATGAGTTCTACCTTAAAATAAGACATTGAATGAATATATGCTATAATACGACTAAGTTCATATGTAATCAGTTCTCCCATTAGTTTAACTTCTCCCTAATATTGAAATTGAAATTTTAGCCAGCACACTAAAAATAGCCAAAGAAACACAACATTTTAAAAAATTAGTAAATGTAAAAGGAGCCATATCATTTTAAAGGTTGATTCAAATAATTAGAAATTGCTTTGCACTACAAAAAAATGCAAGCTGGTAAGTTCTATCAATTTTGGCAGCTAAATATAACTTAAAATAATTTTGGAACTTCACTAGTTAACTCAATATTTTGATTTACTTTCAGTGAAAAGCTTTTTCCCCCCCAATGAAACATCCAAATTAACAATACAAATAAAGGTATCCAGTGATCCTACAACCACCTCCCCCCTCCAATGATGGAGAAAAATACCTAGTGAAAGAGAATAGACTTTGAGTGTCAGCTGTGGATGAAATCTGTTTAAAACTGTGCTATCTGGCCCTTGCTGGTGTGGCTTCGTTGGCTGCAGTTTTGTCCTGTGTACCAAGGAGTTGAAGGTTTGATTCTCAGTCAGGGCACATACTTAGGTTGCAGATTGATCCCTAGTTAGGGCACTTAATGAGAGTCACCCAATGTTTCTCTCTCACATTGATGTTTCTTTCCCTCCATATCTTTAAAATCAGTACACATATATATTTTTTAAATTTTTAAAAATTGTGCTATTCTATAAAATCAAAGAGTTATCTGCAGTTCTCAGTGCAAAGACAATGGAGTTCAGAGAATAAGTGTTGAATACAATGCTTGAAAGGCAAAAGATCATCATGTTAGGGGGAGAACTTGAAAAAGGACTTTGAAACAATTTATCAAATCTGTGCATGATTGAAAGAGTGGAGGAAAATGCACAAAGTTGCAGACTACAGTGCGCACATGGAAGCAGATGAGGCCAGGGTCTATCTAAGCATAGGTCTTTCCATTGACGGCTATTCCAGCTGGACTGAGAGGAATGTAGACCTTAGGCGAACAGAGTCAGAAACAGGTTTCTCAGGTATTTAAAGAAACTCAATGTTTCTTTTTTAATATGAGGAAATTCTGGGTAAAGGTAAAAGGGAGATTTCTAAGAAAAACCATTTTGTTTTTCTTCTTTGATAAGATAATATGTTTAAATTAGTCTAAATATTATGTTACAGTTTATAATTTTCTTTTTTATATAATAATTGGAATTATTTTTATATATATTTACTTGAGAGGCCTTTTCTAAGAATTATATCCTTTCTTTATAAAATGGCTGAATCCTTTTGGATTCCTGTCCCTTCTCACAGGGGGGCTTTAACAGACATATTTGGGTTTGAAGCTCAGTTCTGTGCCCTTAAAAGTTGAGCAAATTGGTTCAAATTCTTATCTCTCTCTAGATCATCTCCTCACTTATAAACTAGATTTTTGTGAGGTTTAAGTGAAATAATCTTCTTTAAGCACAATTAAATTTTCTCTAACAATTCTACTAAAATAAAAAGCCCACTTCAAATGCCCATCTGATATTCTAGAGGTTTGTTATGTTTTATTTTTATTTTTGAGACATAAAATACCAAATGTATTAAAAAACAAAACAACCTAAAATACAAATATGTACTCCCTACTATATAAAATTCTAGGTTTTATATGAGTCACAGAAATGTTATACATAAACTCTTCCCTAAAATAATATTATAATCTATTAAAATATTTTAATGTATATTTAGAGATGATAAGCTAGGCTAAAGTTTCTGGATAATGTAGGTTTTAGTTAGTGACATTCATCCTTACACACTGGAAATTTATCCTGGATATAATATCTGGATACGGATATATAAATATGTATTGCTGGGAACCCTTTATCTTCCATCACTAAACCTCCTTGGGTGGACTCCTAAAGAGGCCAAACTTATCCCTGCTGTACCAGACCACAACGCAGTGAAGCTGTGTGGTGCCATGTACCCAGCACATACAGGAAGCAGCCTTTGGAGACACAATGTTCTTAGACATTTGTACCAGTGATTTCGGGTATTATTTTGAAAATTCAAGAGAGAGTGTACCAAACAATACCCTAGTGACTGCTACAATTCCTTCCAGTTCTAAAAATTCCATGATTCTATGATTCTGTAATTTAGCCTATAAAAACACTTTCCAAAAAATCATATGAGCCATTCAGGAAATAATACCACAAGGCTTGTCATGTTTATGCTTCTGCCTTTTGGGTGGACCACTATTTATTTTTATAGTTTTCCCCTTTATGGACCTAAGTAAGAGAGGGAGATATCAAAATATTGTTCTTATTATTATCAGTTCTTCTTTTATTTGCAAGCTTAGAATTTATTTGGTGGAAATTGTTACATTTATCATGACTCTAGTTTGTATTGGACAAAGGTTGGTTAGTAAAATAAAATACTGGAAACAAAAATTCTAAAAAGATTCAAATATTATAAATTTTATTTTCTATTTTATTTTAAAAAGTATTTTCACAAACTATGACTGGAACATTTCTTTCTCTGTATATTTGAAAATGCCATGAAGGGAAATTAATGTAAGTGTATTTGATCTCATGTTTTCAAAGCTATAGTTGACAATCAAATGATGAAACATATTGAAGTATGTGATAGCAGCTTCAGCCTCTAGTTTATTACATCTGCAAGGAGTAAAAATGTAATCAGTTATTAAAGTCATTGAATTTTTGACTCAGTGGTAAAAATTGTTAAAAACTCTACTTAGTTTTTAAATTATCTCTGATAATTTATAATTATTCATGGAAAAATTGTTCTAAGGCATTGGAAAATTTCATACATATGTATTTTTATGTCATCTATATTATCTAATATATGTACACAATGTAAGTATTATGTGTATATACATGCAGATGATGTACAGGGGTCTGCAGAAGTAGGTTTACAGTTGTGAGGACACAAAACAGTTTATTCTTATTATTTATTAGCTATTGTATTATTTTTAAAGGTTTTATTTATTTTTAGAGAGGGTAACGGAGGGAGAACGAGAGGGAGAGAAACATCAATGTGTGGTTGCCTCTTGCATGTCCCCCACTGGGGACCTGGCATGTGCTCTGACTGGGAATCCAACCAGCAGGCCTTTGGTTCACAGGCCAGCACTCAGAACACTGAACTATACCAGCCAGGGCAATTATTGTATTATATTCAATATGAAAAACTGTAAACCTACTTTTGTCAACCTCTGTATATACAGGGTACAGCAGAAGTAACACTTGCTTGAGTGTGGTTGGTAAGGTAACAAAATGGGTGTAAAAATTTATAGTTTTAATTGAAACATTTCACCTAAATGTCATATGGTGTGCTTGAGTATCATATTGCTATGTTATAGAATTATATGTTTATGATTTTGTAATAAAATATTTTGTAATATTTTGTAATATTGTGTTATTTGTGCAGGACCTTGTATACTGTATAAAATATGTATATATTATGTTATACATTATACTATACAAACACACATATATTGTTACTATATACATCCATATAAATAGCAAATTAAGCTGTAGAGATTTTTAGCAAATAATACTTAACATATTTGAAAATTATTTTTACATGTAAACACTTTAGTTTCAAAAACATAAAATAATTGAATAACTGAGGAAATCATAACCCTGAAATGAACATATTTTACTTACAAATTGAGAAGTTTCTTGAGCAATTTAAGGCTTAATCGACATAGTTCACTCTGTTTTTTTTAATCTTGGGCACAAAATTATAGCAATGTTATCAATAGTCCCCAGAGAAGGCTCAAAGATGTTACTATGTTTCTGAATAATCGAGGTTTAAATACATTATTAACAGATATGTAAATTGGAGAATATAATATTAAAAAGTAATAAAAAACAATATGGCATTTCACTGTGGTTGGGCATTTTGAAGTTTTATGAATATATCCCTGAAATTCTCAGTAGTGTTGCCTTTGAAACAAGGAATTGTGCATTTTACTAAATATATGATGTTTATCTGGATTATTTTGTCAAAGAAAATGTGATAATTTAAGATAAATTTTAAACTATATATTATAAAAAGTAGTTGACAAGCATTAATACTGATCAGGGCCATTTTTTGTTTGTTTGTTCTATGCCAAGCTCAAGTATCAGATCAGACCACATTAGATTAGGGCCCTAAAAACTGTAGTAAAGAACATCATTCTACTGTTTATAGCAGGAGAGGACTTAATTGTAGCATCCAGAATTATTTTTCCTTGGGCACCAGAATGTGATAAAAGCTCATATTGATATAACCATTTGTCCCTTTCTTTATAATTTAAAAAGTTTCATCATTTTTGGTGTGTTTCTACTCAGTGATGTGGCTATTCCTGCAGAAAATGCCCTTGGATGAAAAGTTTCATTCGTTGTGCTTGAAATTCCAGGAAGAAAGATGGGATGTCATTCCTCATCTTCTCAGTTGTCATTTGTAAATTTTAAAAGTTATATTCAGCTCTCTATTGAATTATGTATCAAAGTGGTTTTCCTGTTCAGTCTGGCAGGAATCTGCTGAGGAGAAGCCACAACAGAATGCCGGAAATCAATGCAGAGCATTTTGTGTCAAAATTAGTTTCTGTCTTCCTGAAATACATTTTGCCCAAAGGAGGTGATTGCTTAAGGCACAGATAAGGAAGCAGTGGAGAGATACCTCAGAGGTCTGTTGGCATCGATTTCTTGCTTTTAGTCCTGATGTTAACTGGCCACACCTACTCTCATTCACTTGCTCTTTGTACTCATCTTGCTAACGAAAATACCTGGAGTTGAACGACTGACTTTCCCCGTCTCATTAGGGGTGACCTCGGTCATCCGAATGTAAAAATTTAATACATATGTTTCTGACATTTACTATTAATTCAGAGAAATGTTGCTGTCTCCAAGCAGTTTGGTGTCCAAGAATGCTACAGAAAAAAATGAAAAGGTCATCCACTCCCTCTCCTTTTGGTTTAAAACTCTTTATTTGCTCCACCTTCTTTCCCCTGATGTAGTTTTAGTTGTCACAAGGATGCTTTTACTTCTCCAGGGGGAGAATTCTATAATCTAATTATCTTGCTGTTTCCCTAAAATTTAACTTTAACTTCTCTGTAGTTTCTTCTATATTTAACCAACTATACATATTTTTAACTATTATGTTCTTTATACCACTCTAAGTCACTTTTTCTCTTCAATAGGATACTTAATACTATATTGTTAAGACAAGGAACATAATATCTTTTATCACTTACTTTGCTACATTTCAAATAATTATTTTTGTCATCAATGAGTGCTGTTAGGCTTACATGTATAATAGATTTTCAGGACTTTGATATTATTTTAAACTGAGTCTGTATGAAAGGTCAGAGGCAGGAGTGGGGTGACTAAGTACAGTGTTATGCTCTATGTAATACAGACATTTATACATTAGCCACACTGATCCATTCCATCCTGTTTACTGAGTCAACTGATGTTAATATTTTACTACAATCCTTCATTAATGTATTAATGAAAGTAAAACTCTTTTGAAGTTTTCTTACAGCACTTGCATTCTGCCATCATATCATCAGCATGCTATATGCATTCTGACAGCCCTTGAACATGAAGTATATCTCCATCTTTAGATCATAACCTCCGTAAAAACCAGACTTTGCCTTAGTCATGTGGATTTTACCATTATTTAGAGTTTCAAAAAAATCACTGCTAGATAAATAGGAAGATAGATGATAACTCATATTGTTTCTCTTCAGAGCAATAGTGTTCAGTAGGGATATAGGAGATACTTTTCTTTACCTCTTAACAAATGTGGGAGCTGAAATTAAAGAGAGGTTAGATGACTTGTTTAATAGAAGAAAACATAACTGGTGAGGAACGGAACAAAAATTAACATTGAGTCTCTTGATTCATTACCTAGTAATCATCATAAGCATTATCAACTTTATTAAATGTTTTCCATATGACAGCAGAAGTGAGCTATGCACAACTTTACATAAACAAAACATTCTCATTATTCTGTTATAGTGTTCTTGTCTTGGTCTAGTGTCTATTACGCCATTAAAAAAGGCAGAAATCCAATAAATATTTTTAAGTTCGAATTTTTAGTTACCTGTCTTGCTTTTCTAAGGAGTAAGCAATGTAGCTGTAAGGTTCTTCGTCAGAGTGAATGCACAATCTTTGTAATTTCAGTCATTGAGTGGTATGTGGATGCACAAACTGAAGGTGGGCAACAGATTATTGAGTATAAACAATGCACTAGTTTTCACATTAGGTTCTAGCCACAAACAAGTATTTGCCTTTTCAGGCTCTTCCTGAAATTTTAGCTCTGTTGAAACCTCATTGTTCTTCATGCTCTTTGGGAAAACAATCTTTCCAGCAATCTTTTCCTGAATGATTCCAGGACTAAAGTACACTCTAATTATCTACATGAAACTTTTGCTAATTTTTCTTGGCCCAAGATCTCTAAGCTACATCCTTTTGCCTACTACTGCCCCCATCTCCCTCCACCATGGACTCGCACCCCACTGTCAGCTCAGCTGTGAGAGTCTTGTGTCTTCAGCTTGTGTCTAGACTACTCCTGCTGCCTTTAACATGGAGAAATTGTTTTTACTAGTTGTTACTTAAATCCCCTAGACTTATTTTTTAGAGAATCTCAGATTTGATAGATACGAAAAACATTATAAATGTTACAAATAAGGAAAAAATAAGAACCAAAGGAATCACAGAAGTTCCAAGTTTACGTGTCTTGGAATGTCTTTCCTTACTTGTTTTATATTTCTACTTATTCCCATCTGCTTTTCCTTGAAGTTGATTTCTTTTCCCCAGGCACAAGATGTCTTTGTTAGCATTTCAACAACTGTGGCCTATTATAAAATCACCACCCACAAATTATGTTTGAATTACATGTACACTATAATATTTAACATGAAGAGAAAGGGTGCATATGTTTAGATAATAGTTTTGACTAATATAGTTTTTAAAAGATTGGCAGTAATTGATATAAAGTAATTTTCTGCTTTATCCATTTTATTCATTGTTTAGTCTTTTTTTTAAGTAATTGACATTAGAGATTTTACTTTAGTTTTAAAATATAAGTCACGTATGAAATCATAAATCTTAATTTAATATGATGGGCAATGTCATAAATATGAGATTCTTATATTTTCCCATGTCATTTATACATTTTTGCATCAAGACCACAGCTTTCACTAGCCCATTAATCATGTTTCAATGTAATTGTTTTTAACTGTAAAATGGGAAGTTTTTATGTTTCTGGTTGTAATATTTTAATTAATTTTTATTTTCTATGAGAATGAATAAAACAAAATCTGAATAAAGTAAAAATTATTTCTGTATAACAACCTTCACTTTATTTTGACCAAAATGCTTCTAAAACTATCCTTTATTATCTGCAAATTATAAAAAAAAAGAGGTATACTGCTAATAATTGCACTAATGTTATCAATGTCAGACTTGCACACTTTGGAAAGTAGTATAATATTAATTGCTTCATTTTTTGGTAGGTGCTATTCTATTACAAGACATCAGTACCTACATTTCTCAGAATTTCACATCTCCATCTAAACCTTCTCTTTCAGAAGATAACAATCTACCTACTAGAAATGACACTAAGAATTGTCTCGTGAGACCCTATTATTTTGAAGATGAGGAAGCTGAGGCCCAGAAATACAAGTTCACGGATTTGCTAAAGGTCACACAATCTTTCAGGCACCAAAACTGGAATTGTGCTTTCATGCTGCTTTTGTGATTCCCAGAAGAAATCCCAGGGATTTCTGTTTGCCCTTGTGCCCCTGCCCCCATCATCCACTGATCTGAGTGCTTAGAACTTGGATATAAGAAATCTGAGGCTTTGAACACATTTGTCCTTCTGTCCGTGCTACAACTTTTGACTTTCATTGTTGTTTTTATTTTTTAATTATTTTTAAATCTTTATTCTGAACAATAGAGAGAGAGAGAGAGGAGGGGAAGAAGGGCAGAAAGAGGGAGAAAGAGAGAGAGAGAGAGAGGGAGAGAGAGAAACATCGATGTTGCCTCCCATTCATGCCCTAACCCGGGACTGCCGACCACAACCTACATATGTGCCCTGACCTGGGATGGAACTCACACCATTTTGGTGCACAGGATGACACTCCAACCAGCTGAACCATCTGACCAGGGAGTGATTTCCGCTCTTGTTTGTAAAGTGGTTCTGTGATTGACACAGAAGTGGTCCCTAAATGGTGTATACATCCTGACCCCTGGAATTTGGGACTATATTGTGGCACTGGGGCATCAAGGTTTCAGGTGGAAATAAGGTTGTAAATCATTAGACCTTCAATTAGGGAGAATGGCCCAGAGTAACCAGGTGTTTCCAGCATAATCACAGAGTACTTAAACGTGGAAGTGGGAAGCAGAGAGTCAGTGTCAGAATGATGACTTGCCAGCACACTGACTGTGGCTGACTGTGGAGCTGGAGAAAGGAAGCTGCAATCCAAGAAGTGTTGGCAGCCTCCAAAAAGAAACTCAGGCCTGATGACACATTGACTTTAGCCTCATGAGACCCATTTTGAAATGCTGACCTCCAGCACTGTAAGAAATAAATTTTTGTTTTTTTAAGCCACTTGGTCCATCAAAGTTGGTTGCAGCAACAGAGGGAAACTAATATAGTTGGAAATCCTTCCTCATAACTGTTAAAATTTGAAAATCTGAATTATGGGAAATGAACCACTGGTGAAGTATTCCAAGGAGTCTCTTTCCCATTGTTGCTATTAGCAGTTTTCACACAGCCTACACTTTGCTTGCTGGATGCACAGTGAATAGGTTTTAACTGCCTTTCCCTTGTAGAAGGAAGAGGGCTCTGGGACGTGTTCTGGCACTCTATCCAGACAGGGTAATTGTAGTCAGCTGGGCTCTCAGTTCTCCTAGACCTATATTACTGGAGTGTGGGGACTAGGGTGTCATGGAGTTTTCAAGTAAAGACAAATGGGGCTTTGCTAAGTAAGTTCTCCATGATATGCTACAGGCATGATCCCTCTGACTTCTGTTCCTTCATTTATGGATTGAATATATAATACCTCTCTGTTCTTGTACAATTAAACTACCGAACACATGTGCAATGTCTTTCTCAGAAACTATAGATAACAAACTTGTTAAAACCAATGTTTTGTTATACACATGATCCTGGAACAGAGAATCCAGTTTATTCTTACCTGAGTGCACATGCAATCTAAGAAGGAAAACAAAAAGGCAGTTTTATTTCAAGGTCAGTCTTTCTCTCTTGAGTTAGTGATTACCAAAATGACTGGAGAAAAGGCTTATTTTAGCCTGTTTTCACCATATCAAAGATTTTTATTTTTCCCTCATATATGAACAAAAGTAATAAAGAGATGTAGTATCATCTTTGTGTATCTTAAAGTGAAAGTAAATTTTTAGAAATATGTATTTTTTTCTTTCTGAAAAGAAATTGAATCAATCTTTATTTATAGGATAATTAAGGAGTGCAATTAAGTACTTCAAGATGACATTGCTTTAAGTTCTGATTTTTGGAAGGCAGTATTTTGATGTCAGCAATGATTTGATTAAATCAGGAGTTTCATTTGGTTTTGTTTTTATCACTGTTTACTTCAGTAAAGTTCTTGTGGAGTGATTCCCAGCCAGTATCAATAGATTACTCACCCTGTACGATAAACAGTATGTAATAAATAACACCAATTTGGCTCATGAGACCACATATCTTAACATAATTTCCGCTAAGAGAAGAACACATGGTTAGTTTTGTAGATGTCAGATCTGTCCTAGTATTTTTTTATTCCTGTTCTCCAAAAGAAATGAGCATGCTGAATCCTCAGACAACTCTGCAACACAAACAACACTTACATTCTGGTGAAGATTTTGGCATTCTGTCTTATACCAATAAGTGTTCACTCACCCCTCTGCTCAACCTAAGTCCATCAGCCAAAAACTTTTGTTCAGATCACTTGGCACTCTGAGTAATACCAGTGTAGCTTATTCAGTTGTTTCTTTAATAGCCTTACAAGTTTACTAATTAAATTTTTTAACCTGTCAACTCTATTGTGAAATTTTTATAAAATCCAGTTAGAATTTTTATTCATAATGGCATAAAATTTTGCTCCTATTTTTGAATGTTAGATTTGCTTTTACCTGCCTGAGATGTTGAAGAAAGAGATTGAATTAAATACTAGATTAAAAAAAGAAATGTATAATCCATAAAAGTATAATTAGCAGTAGTAGTATTGTTGCATCTTTGACATGTTTGAATAAGTATGAAGATTGTGTGTGTATATGAAGCAGAGCCTCACAAAAGGGCGGAAAGTAAAGGTCATGGTCAAGAAGAATACTGTTTTAATCATAGCAATTATATTATGATAATTAAATATTGCTTATTATTTTCCCAATATTTTTATTAGGCTCCTGATAAAATCATGTACATCTTTTAAACAGCTTTCTTTCTACTTATTTTCCTTCCTTCTTCTTCTTTTTTTTTACTGTCCATATACATGCCTGGGTATATGAAAGAATAAGAATCTGAAAGAGAGAAGTAATGTGTGAGGAGATTAGAAAATCCTGTCCAAAAAAAATTGCTTGGCCCTTGCTTCTTGCTGTTCCTATCCCATTTGCCAAGTGACTGGGTGGGGGGGGGGAGGTGTTTCTGAGTGTTGGAAATAAGTGTTCTGAGGTACTCATATAAATATTAATCTAAAGTAAGCACATTCACACTCTAAATTCCAGTTCAATAAGCACGTACAAACCTGGCTGACAACAGAGGGTTGAAGGAAGCTACATGTACATTTCTCATATCAAAGGCCTTTCCCAAGAGAAATTTGGTTTCTGCACAGTAAAGAGATTGAAGCTCAGACTCCATGTCTAACTCAATGCAGGAAGAAGGGAGCCAAATCTTATTTTATTTGTCAGAAAGTCAATGGGTTTTTCTGAAACAACTCATAGATTTGCAACTAGGTCCTAGTGATTAGAAATTGTCATACGCAGACTTCTAATAACAAAGGAGGGAAAGAACAATAATATTTAGCTCAGTTCATTTCTCTCCAGGCCAAGAATCTGTGCTTTGTTAATAAGGAAGATGAGAAAAGGAGTATCATGAGATTGCAAACAACTTCTGACACATTTCTCTCCCCAGAAATTACTTGGTTACTGCTGAGGCCCCATAAGAAATTTAAATGAACATTTTCAGAAAAGACTCAGAAAAATGAAAAGAGGTAAAAAGAGTTAATTTACTCTCCATGAGATCAACTTTCAGATACTATTTATTACAACTATATATTAGTGGATACTTAGTATAGCAGGAACTCTAAATAAAATTTAATCTGCATTTTCTATTAACTTATTTCTCATCAACTATCACAGGAAATTAAGTGTAACTAGTTCTGTTCAGACTGAAATTCAGAATACAAGAAATATGTTCATCTAAGTTCTTCTCTCTGTAGTTATTTCTCTGGGAGTGTGGAGAAGGAATATATATTTTTTTTCATTCCTAACATCTTTTTTTGGAGTTAGACATATGCAGTCGTGCATGTATATGCCCTGTGTTTAAGTCAATACTGAAAATAATCTTGGCATTTAGCTATTTCCATTGACTTGTTTGAAGGTGGTCTAAATTAATTTTTTTATATTTAACAACTTTTAAGTAATTAGATTCTGATACCATATACAATTCATTTGGCTGTTTCTGTCCCAAAACCTGATGTTTAACTTTAGGATAATTTCAATTTCATAAATTTTGCTGTATTTCATAATATAAGTCAGTGTTTCCCAAACAAGAACAAACATTACATTTATTTGTGTATCTCTTAAAATTAAAATATGCATCCTCCAGTTTGGATCCTAGTAGATTAGAATCGTGGAGAGCTTACTCAGGAGTATGCAAATTCCAAACCCACAATTTACTCTCTGTGTATCCTTCATTGGAGCCAGACCTTTCTGGGTCAATTTGTGTCCAAACATGGCTCTGAAAGTAAAAAAAAAAAAAATCAGATAAAAGTCTCCCATCGTAACTCCCTATCCTTTTCTTTCCTAGAAATAAGAAGTACAATCTGTTCTAAGAATCATCTTTGACTGAAAAGTCACCTTTTATTTGTTGCTTAGCAGAACCCTATACATTTCATATAATTTCTAAAGTACAAACTCTTATATGTGGAATTTGAGTCAGTAATTATATATTATACACCTAAAATGTATAATCTTTCCAAATTTTATAAAATTATTATAAGAACATAATGCATATGCTATGAATTTAAAAAAATATTAAGCATGGTTCTAAAGATAAATTAAAAATACTGCAACAGATTAAAAATTCTCTGATGTGAATATCATTAGCAATCAGGGAAATAACTTTCATCATAAGTATGAAAGAATACCTTCACAGCAACAAGTCAGTATAGTGGAAATGGTTCCTGGATATTGGATAGGGCGCCAGTAGGCTATGGGCTAGCATTGGCTCTCTATGTTAGACAGCCAATACCAGCCCCACTTTTTTTTACTAGCCCAACTTCACAATTTAGGAAATTTAGACACAGGCAATTGCAACTTAACCAATGCTAAAAGTAATTGATTAAGCTGAATACTAAGCATAAAATTAAAGGTATTTATTTTTTAAATCAAAAATTATTTGTGTGAATCTTGCTTCCCACTCATTCTTTATTTCCAAAGTTAGAATAAACCACTTTTCTCTCAGACATATCTTGAGGTCTAAAAAATATACTCTCTAGCATAACCTTGGGCATATTATTTTCTATCAAAGTGTCCAGTAAACATTACTTACCTAACAACTGCTTAATACTTTTCTAAGCTGAATAAAAATTTTAAATATATACATGAAATAAGAAAGAATCACTATGGACTCTAAATTGAATCCAGAGAAGCCATTGATAAATTATGTATGGATAATTTAGTTGAAAGTGGTATGAAAATCTTTTGAATTCTCTGGTTCAAGACATACTCATCTGAAGCACAAAAGAGTCTAGAGAAAATCAATTATTAGAAAATAAATGAACATGTTTGGAAAGCATGACTTAGAATAAATACAGGAAAAGTCTCTAGAAGTAGTTTCCTACAAAAAAAAGCATGTCACTGGTTTCTCCTGTTGAAGATAAAATAATACAATTATTCTATGAGTAAGAGTTAGAGTGATTTGTATGGAATATAATTGAAAATAATAAAAGTTATATTGCAAGAGAAACAGTTTAAGAAAAAGCAAACATAGCAGGGTCTCAAAGTTAGCAGAGCAAAGTCCACCGCTGGGAACAAATGAACCTAGATTATAAGCAACTGAAACTATATGTGCATATAAATCAAGGAAATGCTGAAGGCAAGGCATGTGATTCTCTAAATGGCATAAAACCAATATGAAATTGATGCATTGGTAGAGAAATTTGTTCTAATGCCACCCGCGGAGATTTGAGATCAGGATAGTGTATCAATATCTACACTTCGTGACTCTGGGAGCCCGTCAAGAATTCCTGCCATCTCATTAGTTACTACTGATAACTAACCTTTGATGTCCAGAATGTTGGGTTGTCAATACTGAAATGATGCAAAAACAATTCCACTTCACACTTCTATCATCTTTCTTACCAGTGCAAGATGACTCCTGTCTCATTTTTCTTTCTAAAAATCTCACCTATTCACAAGATTGACAGAAACAACTCTACATCCAAAAGCCTAATGCCACAGAAGTCTTGAAAATATAATTTAATGCCCATTTCTCCAGTCTAGGAGTGTACAAGGGGAAAATTAATCTAGAATATCCACCTCTATTTTAACTATTTAAAATCAATAGCAATATTTCATTATCACACCACTTAATACATTGTTATGAAAGTTCTGTATGTCCTTTTGTATTTCTTCTTAGTGCAGTTTGTGTTTGCCCTTTTTTCTTTATAAGAGAACAACTTAAGATTGATTTTGCTTTCTTGGACAAAACTTCAGGCAAGAAACTTATCTTCTAACAGTCAGATCCAGGGATGGTAACAGTGACCCCGACAATGCATGAGAAGTTACAGAAAGATGCAAACTTCACCACATGAAAAAATAGAATAATTACATATAGGTTTATAAATCTAATATTAAATTTTATACTCAACTTTTTTTAAAAGATTTTATTTATTTTTAGAGAAGGAAGGGAGGGGGAGAGAGAGAGAGAGACATCAATGTGCGGTTGCTGGGGGACATGGCCTGCAACCTAGGCATGTGCCCTGACTGGGAATTAAATCTGCGATGCCTGGTTCGCAGCCCGCGCTCAATCCACTGAGCTACACCCGCCAGGGCTACACTCAACTTTTTATTTAGAATTGAACTCAAGAAAAAATACTCTGGAAGAAGGAATTTAAAATAATTTTATAAAGTCCAATAGTCTGGGTAATATTTTTGAAAGTTAAAGTAAAATTACACAGTAAACAGGAGAAGAATAAAATATTCAAGCCCATGGTTTAAAAATGTTGACATGTCCTTTCAAAGATTAATCTTCTAAACATTTATTCTGTAAAGTCCATTCCCACAAACCAATATGACGCAAGTCAAACTCCAGGTTTATTTAACAGTGAGGCAAGAAAGAGGTAACCATTTGAGCAAAATTTTATTTTTGTCCAACAACAGCTCTATCATAATGAAAAGTTATTCATACCAACTAAAATTTAGTTGATATACATGTTATTTATATGATATCATTAATGTCCAGTAGAAGAAATCTATGAAAAATAGAAGCCAAAATCATATCACTCATATGAAACCTATTTTCACATCATTTTCAGTTTAACCTAAAATGCCAACCATCCAAATGAATATAGTTTCCAAGAGAACTGTGCTAAGATATAGAATTTAATTAGAAGGTTCTTTGGGGGATGTAGCGTTTGTTTATGTTGGGATCTTAGATTGACTTTGGAAATTCTGGGGTTGAGTTACAAGTTGTGGAGCACAGTGATCTCAGTTGCAATCCCTTGTTGGGTTAATGGGAAAAGTGGGAATAAAATCTTTAGCCATATGAAAGACACATAAGCCACAGAGACAAATATTTCCAGGAAACTCTAAAAGCAAATAATGTAGATTGTGTGGGTATAATTAGAATTTCATGAGAGCAAGGATTCATTTCTGGGGTCAGTCTGATTAGACTGAGTGGTTCTAATACTTACTTTCTGGAATTACTGCTGAACTCAAGTTTTCTATAAGTAATATACTTTCATCTGAGGGGTTATATCCTCAAATATGAAAAATAAGACAAAATGACACATTTAGCTATATAATAAGATCATTTGAAATTAAAAAAACTGTTGATATTATTTTTTGAAATAATCTTTTGCATTACCAGTAGCTTTAATATTTGATATTTTAATAACTCTCTTCATCATTTTAAATACAAGTGTGGGTCTTTCATTTTATATAATTGCCCTAGGTGAGGAGAAAAAAAAAGCAAAAGTTGATCAAGGTCATCAAGAGAAAACTAGCGTTGCAAAAGAATTGAATGCCTCTTCAAGGAAACGTTTGCTCAGGAGTTTAAGAAAAGGGCTGGAATTGGGATGAGAGGAGCAGTCAAAGGAGGAACATAATACTCTTAGACACAGGATTGCTTTTTTCAATTAAATTTTCTTGGAGTGAGAAGGAGAAAACAGAGGCTTTATTTTCCACTTATAATTGTTATTTTAAATCATTAGTAAATTGACCTTAGTACATAAAACATACTAATAAAATGAAGATTCAGTAGATGAAGTAGCAGAAGAGAAGTTATCACCAGTTTATATTTTTAAAGTAGTCAAATCAGTGCCTGAGCTTAGAGGAATATAATATTTATGTGACTCCTATTTTTACCAAAACTTGTATAAGCCCTGAATTAATCATAAAGGGATACAAAGGAATCCTAGACACAGGAAAGAAAAGCTCTAAAAAGCAACATCAGAATTGCTTAATATTTTAATTTTTTTCCAGTGATAAATCTATACTTCTGATTTGATAGAAACAGCACTGGACTGGGGGTCATAATAAAACTACATAGTTCTTTTTTCTCCCAATTAACTCTAAAAATCTTGAGCCTATTTCCAGCTACTCTGGACTACATAATTCCAAACATCCCTTTGAGAATTTAGAATCGTTACCTTTACATAATGCAGAGCATCAGGATGGTGAAACGAGGAAATGGAGGGAAGGCCGAGGGTGTGGGTGCAATGAAAGCAGGGTTGGAGAAAGGGTAAATACAGAACGTGAAACTGGGGTTGGGATTGCCGAAAAGGAGGCCTGCAGTTACACGTCATGAGTGGGAATTGCTAAGCGTTTAGGGTGGTAGGTAATAAAGACATAGTCTAGTAACAATGAAAAGGCAGTAAGAATGAAGGCAGAGCAGAAGCCTGAGAGCAGCTACTATGTTTGAAATGTGTGTTCTGGGATGAAGCTACTTTCAATGGCCATGTGCTGTTTCAACATATTAAGGTTTGTTTCTGGAAACATCTAAACTTAGAGTATTACATTATTTTTTTTACAGTTGGGAAAAGGCTGGATCTACTGTGTGGATGCTAATCCTGCAGGCCTAAGAAATCTTTTGACTCTTGAAGAATGACTAAATATATTCATTAAAAAGGTCTAGAAATATCTGTATGTCCACAGAGATTGATCTTAGTTCAAATTAGAATAACCTGCGTTTATTAGTTTATTACAAGAGTTCAAATAATTAAGTTATATGAACTCAAAGTTACACACCTTTGAGTCACCTCCAACTCTGGGACCCCCATGAATGAGTGGTGTCCACAAGGCCCTGTCCTCAGCGGCCCTGCTCAGCTCCTGCAGACTCGTGCCTGTGGCTTCTCTTATGGAGTCCATTCATTTCATGTTTGGTCTTCCTCTTTTCCTGCTGCCTTCTATTTTTTCAAGCATTATTATATTTTCTAAAGAATCTTGCTTTCTCATATGAGATCCCTGAAGTAATATAACTTCCATTTTCTCATTTTTGCTTCCAGCAATGTTCTAGGCTTAACTTTCTCTAGGACCTATTTGTTCGTCTCTCTGGCCATCAAGGATCTCTCTAGAGCTCTCCTCCAGCACCTTCTTCACCGTCCAACTTTCACTTCTGTATTTAGTAATTTAGAATCTGAGAGTGTAGATGATCTTAGCCTTGGCCTCTTAAAGATACATCCTTGCTCTGAGTGTCTTTACTAACTCTTCCATTGCTTCCCTTCTGAATCACATCCTCCTACTGATTTCTTGAGTGCAGTCTCTTTTTGATTTTGTGACTGAACCAAGGTAAGTAAAATCTTGAACAATTTTGAAATGTCCATTGTCTTTGTTAAAGCTGTCTGTTTCTTCTGTAGTCATGACTTTTGTCTTCTTACTCAAAGGTAGTCCTGCTTTGGCACTTTCTTCTTTCACTTTCATCAGAAGTCATTTCAAATTGTTGCTGCTTTCTGCCAGTAAGATGGCATCATTTGCACTATCTTAAGTTATTGATCTTCCTCCAATTTTCTGCACTATTCCTATAAATCTAGCCCAGGTTTTCATATGATATGTTATATATACAGATTAAAAACAAAGAGGGAAATAAAACACACCTCGTCTGACACCTTTGCCTGTAGGAAACCATTCTGTCCATATTCTGTCCTGACAGTGGCTTGCTGTTCACATTACAGGTTACACGTCAGGGTGATCAAGGGCTGAGGCATGTCCTTTCCTTCAGAACAACCCAGAGCTTTTCATATCCACACAAAGGCTTTACTGTGGTTCCTAATATTCAGAGTGACCTTGTATTATTATATATAGGTAAATTAGTGCATGCAAAGTTCATAATGGAAGAAAAATTTAAAAATCATTTTTTAAAAAAGCAGATTTCAGAAATGTATGTTTAATTTTTTAAAGAATCATATTATAAACATATTTATTATAAAAAATAGCAGGGTACTTTCTCAATAATTTGGATCCAACTTAACATTTGATGACTTTTCTTTTGCTACTTGCCACTTAGAGATTTGGGGCTGGCTCCCTGCCTGTAGCACTAATAATGAAAAGTATTTGAAGTTTCCTTCTCAAGGTAGATGATGCTCTTCTTTGAAGACAAAATTCCAGGGGACCTCTTGTTATAGTTTGACCATAATATTTTAAAATGTATAATTTTCTTTTTTATGCATATACCTTGTCAAAAATTTGCTGTGGTAAAGAATACTTGGGAAAAAAGATATATGCTTACCTCATGTCTTGTCTATAGGGTTCTCCTATCAAACCTGGCTTAGACAGAGGTACTGGGTATTTGTTTTTCCTAAGAGAACAAAAATGAATCTATGGAATGCAATTGCTTCAACATTGATGTGTTTCATTTATTTCCATATACCATAACATACACTATAATCTTGTAAAATAAAATAAACCTTTAATGACATGTCAATAAAATTTAATCAACTTTACTAAAACTTGAAAAACCATTTGGAAAATATAATTTTAAGCTAATAATGTTCTTTTTCTCTAGTTAATGCAAATGAAAAGACCTCAGCCAAGTCAATTTTAGCTCCATTTTATAATTATTATAATTAACTAAAATACAAAATATAAAGACAATAAGTAAATCAATATATTGGGAAGAATGAGACAGAAGTTTCTAAGACTTATGGTCATTTACACAATCTAGCCACACCTCCAAACTCCTAGAGACTAAGAGTATGAACACTGCTAGGTTAAAGATCTGTTACATATAAAATATATTAATTAAATTTCAGCAGAAGAAAGAGATATAAACCATGATATTTGTACTGAATTATATTATAAACTGAAACAGAAAAGTATATTATTTTTTTTAATTTGCTTACTTCATTTTATTATTGTTGTTGTTTTGTTGTTATTTCCTTTAACCCTGGATAGACTTAATTATACATTTAAAATAAAATATTTGGTAATGTAATTTTGTTTGATATGCAACACTTATGCTTTGCCCTGGAAAATATTTTTAAAAGGCATAGGAAAGAGTCACTGCCTTTGACTGAATTGTTCAATTCATTCACATTAAGTGACATTATTTATATGGTTGGATACATATTTGCTATTTGTAAAAATATAGTTTTTTTGCTCCTCTGCACTTCTTTTTCTGCTATTGTATTAATTTTATGTTTTCTAGGGTGACATTGTAAATCAATTAGGAATTTTCACTTTATATTTCTGAGTTTTACTATTGATTTTTCTAAGGCTTACTATATGCATCTTAGCTATCAGAATCTACCTCAGAATTATACTAACTTAATTCCAGGCATAGAAAATGCTATTTCTATGTAGCTTTATTCCTTTCTCTGGTTTTAGTGCTTTTCATCCAATGTATTGTATTTATATATCTTACAAACCCAGCAATAAATTGTTATAATTATTACTTCATATAAATTTATGTTTTTTCAAAGAAGTTGAGAGGAAAAAAGAGAAAAAGTGCATAAAGTTTGCTAATAAAACTTTTTTACTTCTGATTTTCTTTATTTCTTCCTGTATCTTACTTATCATCCGGTCACAAAGGCAGTTTCCTTAGTGAGAGCTATGGTGGAGTTCTTAGTGCCTTTATCCCAGGCAGAACCTTTGTGCCACTGCTTCTCAGCAACCACCTTTCCTAAAGTGACACCCTGCTCTACAAATGGCGGCCTCAGTTGCAAGGTTGCAATAGTAGCCCTCCATCTCAGTTTGCCTGTCATGGTCATGAAAACTTTGCCCTACAGGAGAGCTGGTGCTCAGGTGATTAGGGCAGAGACTTCTCAACCTGCCATATCTTTTCACCAGTGTGTTTAGACAGTTAATCCAACACAATTTTCAATATCTTTAAATTTAGGTCTAGCATTTGTTGTCTCATTACCTTATTTTGTTTTTTTTTTCCTTTTTCTCTCCTTCTAAATTATCTGAATATTTATTATTTCATCTAAATTTATCTCATCACTTTTCTTTATCTCTTTGCATAGTTCTTTCAGTGATTGCTCAAAAGGGTTATGATTATATGCTGGTATTTTCACATCCTACTTAGAAACAATGTTTTATTGCACCCAGTAGAGATAGAAACTTTAGCACAATACTTACTCCTTCCTCTCTCCTTCTGCTGTACTTGCTACGTAGTACCCTGCATACACTGAAATCCCATCGGATAATGTAATTTTTCATTCAACCATACAATCTATTTTAAAGAACTCAAATGCAGATGAGTAGCCTATAATACTTGTCCAGGTCCTTACCATTTCTGCTGTTGCTCTTCTTTCATTCCTCATGATACGAGTTTACTTCCCGCTGAAAACCTTCTATTAATGAAGTCAATTGCAACACTTCTCTTAGTTTCATTTTATCTCAAGGTATGTTTATTTATCCTTCTTTCTTAAAGGATATTTTCACTAGATATAGAATTTTAAGCTAAAAGTCTTGTTTTTCATTCAGCACTTTAAAATTTTTCTTTTTCCCTTCTTATTGAATTTATTGAGGTAACACTGGTTAACAATATTATACAGGTTTCAGGTGCAGAATTTCACAACACATCATCTGTGCACTGTAGTGTGTGTTCCCCACTCCAACTCAAGTCTCCTTCCATCACCATTTATGCTCCTATATCCTTTCCCACTTGCCTGCCCCCAATCACTGTCTCCACAGCATGGATGGACCTGGACAGCATTATACTAAGTGAAATAAGCCAATCAGAGAAAGACAAGTACCATATGATCTCATATGTGAAATCTGATAAACAAAATGGTAGAGGAAGACCCACAGACAGGGAGCGAGCTGACAACTATCAGCTGGGGAGTGGGGCTGGGGGCTGGGAGGTGGAGGGACTGAGGAAAAATGAGAGAAAAAAAAGTCAGGAACATGGACAACAGTGTGGGTTCTTTCAGTAATTCTGCCTTCATCATTTCTGAAGTAAAATTCATCAACCTTCAAATCTTTATTTTCCAACAATCAATGCAATATTATTTTTGGCTGCTTTCAAGTTTTTTCTTTGTCTCTAATTTCCAGCACTTTTATTATGACTGATGTGAGTATGGTTTTCTTTGGGTTTATTGTGTTTGGGGTTAATGAGTTTCTTAAGTCTAGTTTATGTCTTTCATAAAATTGGTGATGTGGTCAGCCAATATTTATTCAAACATTTTCCCTGCAATAAACTGTTTCTCCTTTCTTTCTAGGGCAATTCTGTGTTGTTCAATATATTCTTTAGGTTCCGTGCATTTTTA
This sequence comes from Tonatia bakeri, assembly GCA_004024845.1. Taxonomy (NCBI): domain Eukaryota; kingdom Metazoa; phylum Chordata; class Mammalia; order Chiroptera; family Phyllostomidae; genus Tonatia; species Tonatia bakeri. Next base: position 42,251 of record PVIA01010805.1, read on the forward strand.
AAATGTGTTTTGTGTCTCATATTTATATTAGATAATTTCTGTCAATCTACCTTTAATTTACTTTCTCCTCTGTCATACCCATTTTGCGATTAGGCACATGAGAGGTTTTATTTGGGAGTTGTTATTTTTAAGTTATAAAATTTCCATTTCAGTCTTTGTATATTCTGTTAATTGTCTGAGCTTGTCTAGCTTTCCACTCATTTTGAATAATCACTTTAAATTATTGTAACAACTTTTATTAGCTGCTTCATAGTCTTTGTTGAATAATCCCAACATCTATGTTGTGTCATTGGCATACACTGATTTTTGTATCATATTTCTGTTGATAATTTCCTTGTTTTTTTGTGCATGGAGTACTATTAAATGCTTCTTGGACATCCTAAGCTTTGAGTTATGAGATTCTTTCAGCTTATAAAACCTGTAGATAATGTTTATATTTTGTTTTAGCAGAAAAATCCTTGATTTATACAAGTCCCACCCAGCCATCTCTGGATTTTGTTTCCAATATTATTCTTGTTTTCTATTTCCAGAATATGCTACACACTGGAATAGTCAGGGCACTGGATGGTTATCTTGCAGATTAGCTCTCGAGGTCTTTTGCTTACTTTTGAGGACAGAAGCATGTGTGCATGTCTTGGTGTGTGTGTGTTGTGTGTATAGGGGTGCTAATCTCGGGAATTGGTAAACATGTTTACAGGTTTATTTCCCACATTCTTCTCTTTATGTGATCTCTGTGGTACCACCCAGTTCCCTGAAAGTACCTTTTTAGTCCCCAGCAAGAACGCTGACACTTTATTCACCCTGCACTACTGCACATTTTCTGTCTCTGTACCTGCACCCAGGGCCAAATGTTAATTGGACAGCAAGAGAACAGACCAACAGAGATTTGCCCCCCACACAAGGGTCTGTAGCTTCTCTAATGAAAGAGGATGGTTTACTTCCCCCAGAGTTGTAGATGGGCCATGGGCCCTTGTGGCCTTGATGTTGCTGCCAGGAAACCTCCTTCTTTATCCACAGACTTGAACTGGAGAGCAGCTCCGTGCTGCCTGCATGTGCCAGGTAGGGAGCATCTTCCAGGTAGGGAGCAATCCACTGATTCAAGCCAAAAGATCCTGGAGAAAAAAAATACATAGGTGACTTCATCTTTGGTTTGATGTTGTGTCCAATTCTGGTCTTTTCCCAAAGACCTGTTGCTACTATTTACTCTTTGGAGTTCACATATCTGCCATGCATTCTGTCTAGGATTTGTGGCTTCACTGAGTGGACTTACAGGGTGGAAGTAGGCTTATTTCAGCTCACCCAGAACCAGAACACTATTGATAATATGTTATTAACTGTTAAATAATATTAATATTAAAAAATAATGCCTCAATAATTGGCTAATATAATATAGTTTAGACACATAGTTTTCGTTAATCACAACTTTGACATTCCTGCTGAATAGGTCATTCTCAAGGTAAGATAAATAAAGACACACTAATAATTTATACCACTGTCCTACTAGGGAGGAGCAGTGGCTTTTGCTTTGATATTTTTATGTTTATTTAAAGGAAAACTATCATGCTTCACACTTTCACATTATTGACCATCTCTGAAAAGAATGAGAAGTGTCCTGTTCAGATGTGATTTATACATATGAACAAAATCAAAGCAGAGTAAAGTTTCAGAAATACCTTCCCTAAACCATGTCTTCCCAATGTCATTGTCCTGAGTTTTATACAGTCTGGTCAGCAACTATTTCTTAATTTAGGTTTTAGATATCTGCTTGGAATATTTAATTGAAAATATGTCTTTTTAGTTATCTGTTTTCAAGCATGGGAATTAATTACAAATAACAGACTGTAGTCTTTGCCCTTTATTTAATAATAATACATTTCCAAACATGTTTTGCCTTCTTCCTAGGATAAAACATAGAAGTACTTGGGATCAAAGTCAACCTTTCCTTTAAGACAATGTTGTAAAGATGATTTAGTATTAAATGCAGACTTAATAGAGGGCCCATGGTGCCAGAACACAGAATGTAATAACATGACTTGAATCTGAATCATTTTCTGAAAGCTGTTATTACTTAATATACAAATTATGTATGAAAAAAAGTTCCTATAAGAATTTGAGTTGGAGAAGCAGTGAGTCATTTTTGATGCCTGTTTGATATTTAAAAAAATGCCACCACTTTATAACCTGTTGCCTGAAGAGATGCAACTTAAAGTTTCAAAGGATTTGAATTCAAAATTGAATCAGTCATGAAAAATTTGACTACAGTTACAAAGAATTAATGGAAAACTAAATTAATATAGTCTCAAAGCCATTATTACAGCTAGATTTTTACATTATTTTGTGCTTTGTCAACAATGTGGATGATTGTAATTATCCACAGATCCCAAGATTCAAAAGAATCCATCACACACATTCCATACTATCTATGATGCCAACATTGAGTGTAGAAATACTCTATGTGGTAAAAAAAAAAAAGTCCACCTTGATATTCAATACATAATCTCTTTGTGATAGACCTTGTTAAAAGAACAGTTTGTCCATCAAATGGTAAAAGTGGCTTGCTTTAATTAGGGGCATTATTTTAGAGTGTTTTGGCAAGCAGCCTGTTGTGAGTGTATGTGCCTGTGCATGCACTTATAAGAGCAGGAAAAGAGAGGCTTTTAATGCTACAAATCCAGTGTTCCTTCCTACTAGATCACTTTTTATGGGATCCAGGCTACAACCCCAGCCAATAGTCAATTAACACTAATAGGGAAACTAGGTCTTACTGTAGCTGAAACAGCCTATACTGTGTGCAGTAATAACCTAAACAGACTTTTGGTGACAAGGCAAAGTCGAATGCCAATCCTGAATTCCGGATAATTCTGAAAATGAGACATCTCACATCACCACAGACATTTTTGGATGATTGCTGGATTGTTTTTAATTGACTCACATCATTTTATCTCCTTGTGTTATCTTCTCTTGAATATCAAGTAGGTATTCATATGGTATGTATATTTACTATTGTTTTGACTATCCAGTTCTTCCTTGGTAGGATAATCTAGAGTTTGGATTTTACTTGTGGAATTCTAGCATACTTTCTGAATTTTAAGCAACTTAAACTTTATAGTGACACAACATTCTGAAACTTGGTTTCTCCTTAAAAGGCATGTGTGTTCCTTTGAAATGTATTACATACATGTACTTTCTATAAGAACATCTCTTCAGTGGTAGAATCTAACTTAAAATAAAAATGTGTTTTAGGGATTAATTAGATTAAATTTAAAATAAATCTACTTACAAGAGAATCTACATGGAGAGAATTTTGTTGTGTGCATGCGTGTGAAGGCAATAAATTATTTACTTAGAAAATGTGATACTTATGGTTGGTTGAGATTGCTTGATTCATCCTAGGAGTTATCACTATATTCCCAATCAGTGATTTATACATAGCTCTCATGTTAAGATAAGCATAAGTTCTAGTGGCAATCAAGTGTACAGTTGTATGCTTGGTATATATATAATTGCTCATACTTATTTCAACACTGTCTTGCATACATTTCTAAATAGTGGTTTTTATTGTTAGCTAACATTTTATGTTATAGATCCAGTCTGTTAGTTTTCTTTTTCTACTAACGTGCTTCTTTTGCTGACTTGAGCTTTCTATCTTTGTCATAAAACTTTACAATGACTTACCCTCTTTACTCCATCATTCCACTGGCTCATTTTCATACACTACTGAACTCATTTTACGTATAAGCACTGAGACTAGCATCTATAAAACTAATGTCCTTCCATCTCTAGTTGAAACTCAGTGTGCCAACCTAAGAACTAATGTAACTATAGTAAAATTTTTATCCAAATATCAAAATTATAGACCATCAGAAACAAGTTTCAAAGGATTCTATACAGATGGGTCTGTGTCAAAATATTTAGCTAGAATGTAGGAATAAAATGACTCATGTTTTTTTCTAAATTTTTGACTGTTTTTCAAAATGACTAAATTATTGGCTAAACAATATATTACATCAGACTTAAGTACATGATATACACATATGCATATCATTTCTTACATTCTTTCCTATTGAGATAATCTAATCACATGAATAAAGCTGTATGATATATTAAGTGGTTACATATACATGGGCAGTAAACTACTGGATTTGATAGGATTATCAGTGTTGAAATAGATGGTAATTGCATTATTATTTTCTATCAACTAGTTTTGAAAATAAGAGTCAATTAGGTCTCATTTTTAGATGTGCAGTCATAGAAAAAAAAAACAGCAGAAAATCCTGCCTTAAAATGAAAACAAAACAAACAAAAATAAACAGCCCCCCTCCCCGCCCCCCAAAAAACTACTTCAGTGCTGGATAAAAGGCACAGCAAAAATGTAGAAATTTTAAAAATATATTTTATCAATTATGCTATTACAGTTGTCCTGATTTTTCTCTTTTTGCACCCCTCCACCCTGCACCCTGTACTCACTCAGGCAGTCCCCACACCCTTGTTCATGTCCACAGGTCATGCCTGTAAATGCTTTGGCTACTCCCTTTCCTGTGCTATACTTTATATACCTATGGCTATGCTGTAACCACGTTACCTATTTGTACTTTTCTTTTCATACCTTCTCATTATTTATTTATTTTTCCTCTGTGAATTATTTTTTGAATTTCTAATTAGATATATTTTATTGATTATGCTATTACAATTGTCCCATTTATTTTCACCTTTATCCCCCTCTACCTGGGATCCCCATTCCCTCCAGCAATCCCTTCATACTGTTCTTGACCTCCCCGTCTGTTTTGTACCTACCAATCATGTTTCTTGTTCCCTGTATCTTTTCCCCCCTTCTCCTGCTTTCTCCTCCCCACTGATAACCCTCCATGTGATCTCTATTTCTATGATTCTGTCCCTGTCTTAGTTGTTTGCTTCATTTGTTTTTGGTTTTGTTTTACTTTTTAGATTCAGTTGTTGATAGTTGTGAGTTTTTTATCATTTTATGGTTCATAGTTTTGATCTTCTTTTTCTTAGATAAGTCCCATTAGCATTTCATATAATAAGGGCTTGGTGATGATGAACTCCTTTAGCTTTATCTAGTTTGGGAAGCACTTTATCTGTCTATCCATTCTAAATGCTAGTTTTGCTGGATAGATTAATCTTGGTTGTAGGTCCTTGATTTCTATCACTTTGAACATTTCTTGCCAACCCTTTCTTGCCTGCAAAGTTTCTTTTGAAAAATCAGCAGATAGTTTTATGGGAACTCCTTTGTAGGTGACTCTGCTTTTCTTTTGTTGCTTTTGAGATACTCTCTTTATCTTTAACTTTTGGCATATTAATTATGATGTATCTTGGTGTGCTCCTCTTTGGGTCCAATTTGCTTGGGGCTCTCTGTGCTTTCTGGACTTGTATATCTATTTCCTTTGCAAAATTTGAGATGTTTTCTTTCATTATTTTTTCAAATAAGTTTTCAATTTCTTACTCTTCCTCTTCTCCCTCTGGCACCCTTATAATTTGGACTTTGGTATGTTTAAAGATGTCCCAGAGGCTTCTAAACCTCTCCTTATTTTTCTGAATTCTTGTTTCTTCTTTCTGTTTTGGGTGAATGTTTATTTCTTCCCTTTGTTCCAAATTCTTGAATTGAATCCTGGCTTTCTTCCCTTTACTGTTGGTTCTCTGTATATTTTTTCTTTATTTTACTTTGTATAGCTTTCACTTTTTCCTCCATTTTATGACCAAACTCAACCATATCTGAGAGCATCCTGATTACCAGTGTTTTGAACTCTGCATCTGATAGGTGAGATATCTCCATGTCACTTTCTTTTTCTGGAGTTTTGATTTGTTCTTTCATTTGTGCCATATTTGTCTCCTCAATTTGTCAGCCTCCTTATGTTTCTATGTATTAGAGCTGCTTTGACTCTCCATGTTGGTACAATTGTTATGTTGTAAAGGGTGGAGCCTTAGTTATTCTTGAGGTTAGAGCAACCTTTGCCACTTTGTAACAATGTATGTGAGGGAGGGGTAACAGAGGGAACAATGTCACTTGCTTGCCTCTCACCCAGTTTTCTGTCACTTCCCCCATTCCTGTAAGAAACTGGTGCCCTTTTAGCTGCTGCCCTGGTGCTGATTCCCTGAGTAAGTGGGTTTGTGTATGTTCTAGGACCCTGTGGGCCCTTTAAATGGACTCTCTTGAGAGATTGGCAGTTTCTTCTGCTGCCACAATCCCCCCTGGTTTTTATAGGCAGAGTTTATGAGGCTTTATTTCCCAGAGCTGGGACCCTGGGCTGCATGGTCTTGCCTGTGGCTGGAATTGCTTGTTTCCAGTTGTCCTGTCTGATTTTTATCTGCCTCATGTGAAGGTGGAATCATCCTTTCTGCTGGCTGCCACCACCACTTCCCTGGGTGTCTTCTTCACCCTGGCTGCCCCTCTCTGCTCCTCCTACCCGTCTGGATGAAAGTTTCCTCTTTAACTCCTTGTTTGTCAGATTTTCATACAGTTCAATTTTCTGGCAATTCTTGTTGTTCTTTGTGTTTAGATTGGTTGTTCTACTTTCTATGGTTGTGGGAGGAGGTGAAGCGTGTCTGCCTACACCTCCATCATGGCCAGAAGTCTGTAGCATTTTTTCTAAAGCTCAATATTTCACTGTAACTCAAAATTTGTAGAAGTCATAAATTTATTGTAAAATAATGAGGCATCAGTTACAAACAAAAAGCAATAAGTGGCCCACTTCACATGCCCCTTACTCCTTATTTCCTCTAAGTTGCTTGAAGTACTAGCTTCCTTCACATTGCTTCAGAATTTTTGAAAGTATTATAGAGACTCTGACTCATATTGTATATGTTCTTTGGGAGGGACTGAATTTGAAATCACTTGAACCTATTCTTAATATAATTGTTCATGTATTGAAGTACTTATGTAAAAACTTTTCAATACTATTGTACTAATGGCATACTTAGTATCTTCAAACATGTCTTCAAAATAACAAGAAATCACACTGAGATAAATGTTTTATATAGCAACCATTGCAAGTATTGTTACTGATCACTTTCTCTATTGATAAAAACTGAACT
>PVIA01010806.1:0-49249 GCA_004024845.1 Tonatia bakeri
ACAATAATGAATAAATAATAATACAGGAATTAACTCTGTTTCATATTCAAGATGAGAGACCTATATTTGTCTCACCCTGTTTGTGGATGAAGCTGCTTTTGGGGAGGAAGTATATGGATCTAGTTATTGTTCTTTATGGTAAGCCTTAGAGGTACTTAGGTCAATTTTCCTTTGCACTGTTCAGTGCCATGTGTGGGAAGTTTGTGATACAAGATGCCAAGAGCCCACGAGATGGTAGGTCATAGATGGGATCTACAAAGACACATCTTTCTTTTATAGGCCTACTTTTGCTATAGTGAAAAGAGATTTTTGAAGTTGGGTTATCACACTAATCTGAGAGGAAATTGTGAGGGGTATGACAGTGCAAAGAGTTGGCTTAAACTTAAAAGTTTTATTGAAGGTCTTCCCGGTAAGCTCCATGCCTCTCAGATTGCCAACTTTTGTGATAGTAGTATGTAACGTGAGGCTAAAACTATATGCCAGAGCAGTGTCCTTTTCCTGTGTTCCCATGGAATCAAGGAAATCCGTAGCTATGGATTACCATTACTGCAGCTTAGGATGAGTGGTATAAGATTGGGGAAAGATGTGGTGAGATAAATTCTAGGAACAGGAAAACATTTATTCCTTAAATACTCAGTTCCAACATTCAATTCTATCTAAACAAATTCTTAATTTGGTCTTTACCTGTGCACAGCCTGTATAACTTTTCTATCCATAGCTCTGTCCACTTAACTTTTACTTGCACACTCATCATCATCGTAACCTGTGAAAGCATCTTAAGTGTAAGAGGAGGAACCTAAAGAAGGTTAGGCCAGCACTCTGAACTCAGCATCAAGCTCTGCCTGACCTCAGGCTTTCTGTTTATAGTTAGGGCCTTGTCTTCTCCTACAGACCCACTTCCTGCCTCTTGTTCCCTTTTGGATAGGTAGGACTTGTCTTGATGAAACATTCTCAGTTCATCTACCACTGGACCCTTTGTTATTTTACCTTTTTTTTATACTCACTTAAGGACATACTCTTGATTTTAGAGAGAGGAGTCAGGAAGGAGAGAGAGTGGGAGAGAAACATGGAATGGTTGGTTTTTTGGGGCACCCCAAATGGGGACCAAACCTGCAACCTGGGAATGTACCCTGACTGGGAATAGAACTGGAGACCTCAATGGAATGATGCTCTAACCAAGTGAACCTCACCTTCCAAAACTCTCACTTTTGTTTTAATTGAAGACTGGAATCCCTTCAATCAGGGGTCCATAGCCTCCCTCCTCCAGGTCCAAGGAAGCAACTAGCATTACTGTCTGCGCTCCGCCTCCTGTCTCCCCCAACCCCACTCTGGTCTGAGGAAAAATTATCTTCCACAAAACCAGTCTTGGTTCCAAAAAAGCTGGGGACCACTGCCTTCAATCCCTACATGGTACCTGGGACCCTCCAGACACTGGTAGATTTTATAGTGTCAACAATTACTTAGTGCCTGTTGCTCCAGATAACCTTGGCACCTCTGTCTTCTATTCTTTAGCTCATGTTGGATTCACTCCCCATGCAATAGTCTACTCTTTGCTAGTTCTTCTGAAAACCCTGTTGTGCCTAGGTCTAGACTTGCTTGTGTCAACTAACCAAGTTTGTTCCCACCTCAAGCTGTGTCTTTTAGCAAATTGAAAGCACAAGACCAATATTGTTTTCCTGGTTTCTGATAGATTTATGTTACATTTTGTATATTGCCATGTCTGTAGGTATTTGTACCAGTAATACTTTTTGGTCACTATACCCGTATTGTATATTTTTCATGAATCCAAAAGAATATTTTATGTTTAGCACCAAATTCAAATGTTCCTAATTGTAAGTTTGTAAACCGTGCTGTGCTAACTTCCATATTTTTTTGTAAATAGCAACTTACTAATATTAACCGATTTTTAATTATGTGGGAGTTTTCAGAATTGTAAACACTTGTGGATATAAACTTGGTTAGAGTATGATTGTCCCCCCAAACATTAAAACTAGTGATCTCTTCAGCCATGTATACATTCATGTCTTCAGTAACTGACCTTTGTGATGTCATTTACCCAGATCTCTAATGGTTGTGATAATTTAGAGTGTATGTAAGGTGCTTTGAGAAATTAGAAACTATCAAGTACCCACTGCCTTGGTTGCTCAGTGGTTTTAGCACTTGCCTGCGAACCAAAGTGTTCCATTACCAGCCTGGTCACATGCCTGGGTTGCTGGCAAGGTCCCCAGTGGTGCATGCGCAAGAGGTAACCACACATTGGTGTTTCTCTCCCTCTTTCTCCCTCCCTTCTCCTCTCTAGAAATAAATAAAATCTTTAAAAAATGTAAATAAAGTAAAAAATGAAAAATCCTTGCAATTATAATTATCTACAGTTTAATCTGAAATTTAGATTTCTATTTTCCCTCTGACCCACTGAAAGACATGCTGTCCTCTGCTGTTTCACTAGTAGTGGAACTGAGAGGCTTTCTAACAGATACAGATCACTATGCCTGAGACTGTGTGGGAATCTTAGACTTCAGCTTCACTCTCGTCTCTCCGTTGTTTTCTAAAATGTAAATACATAAAGCCTGACACACGATAGGAACCCAGTAAAATCTTCATTGTGAGTGGAAATGTAGGCGAAGACTCTATTTTATTTTTTAAGGGTAATTAATTGGTATCTTTCAACATTTTAAGCTTGCAAAGCCTTCATTCCAGAAATTCTACTTCTAGGAATTTAGATATAGGTGTATACACATTTAGGGATGTTCACATCACCCCCTGTGTGTAATGGAGGGCAAAAAACTGAAAATAAATCTAAAAGTCCATCAATATGGAACTGGTTTTATAAATTAAGGTACTTATTATCATCAGTGGAACACTATGTGACCATTAAAAACAACAGAATGTATGTACACTTAAATTGAGGAAATTACAAAATTTTTTGTGGATATATTGTAAGATATATGCTGCTTTTATATCAAATAGAGGATATCCACATTTGTACAAATAAATATTTACATACACTATATCATAAGAGTGAATGTGAACACTTGGAAAATATATGGAAGGACCACTGAAGGAACTGGGGGAGGGAGACTTAAGCTTTCATTCTACGTGCTGTAGCAGTTGGATTTTGAAAGGTACACACACGAACTCCAGGACCTGCGCTACCGGCCGCCGACTAAGGAGGGCACCATAGCCACCAAAATCTTGTTTTCTAATAAAGTTTTCAACCAGCCAGCGTGGTGACATCATCACCAAGGGCGGTGGCGCGTGCGCATTAGCAAGGAGGCGGTGTAAGGGGTGGAGCTGCGTAGGTTGCAGTATAGAAGCTTCCGGTGGAGGATACTGTTCTGGCTCCGATCCTGTAGGGCTGGCGACTTTGGCGCTCTTGGCGCTTGTTCAGCGGCATCTTGGGGCCCACATGAGCCAATGGCATCGTGCCCGCGGCGGCTGGGGCCCGGGACGCGTGTTTTCTGGACGTTCCAAGGCCAAGAAGAAGGGCGGAAACCACATCCCCGAAAGGTAACAAGCCTTAGACCCTGGGCGTGGCTCTTCCTGTACGGAGCTCCTGGGGTCTGGGTTTCGCGTGTTGCGGTCTCTGCCCGTCTCCTTGGTCGCCGCGCGCTCTGGGGGCTCTGATCCTCTCGTGGCCTCGCCCACAGTAGCTGACAGGGACGGTCTGTGTTTTTCTGATTTTTTTCCCATACTTTTCAAAGCGAGGCTCTGGCTATTGCTTCTCGGGTAAATGGGGAGGGACTGCTTTCTTAGATGGGACTGTCAGTGTTGGGGATATGTATCACTCATTACCAGAAGAGAGTCCCCCTTAATTCGAGAAGCTGTGTTCTTGTGCACAGAAAATGAGTAACAAGTACGAAGTTTGAGTGAAAAAACGCCCCAGTGCCGCTGAACTTCAACCGAAAACGTTGGTTTGTAGAGTTAACAGAGAGCACAGCGGGCATACTGTGGAGCTTCCAAACAGGTCTCAGTTGAAAGATCTTTTTCTGTAGGTTCGCATGATTAGTGTTGGCACTTTGATCATTTGTGTGATGAACGCTTCTTTATTCCTTGAGACCTTCCTTTTCTCCACGTCGTATCTATCTCATTGCATTCCTTTCATTTTATCTCCTGAAAATAGTTTGAGTCCTTCAACCTCTCTCGGTCAGCATCCTAGTCCAGAACCTGCCTGATCTGTTGCAGTTAGCTGCTAACTAGTGTATCCATATCTTTCTACCCTTTTTTCATTCTAATCCATTCTTCACACAGAAATCTTTTTTAAAAGGTAAGTTGGAACATTGGTCATAAACATCACTCGGAAATATTGTTTCAAGAATAAACACGAAGTCTTTACCATGGCCTTTGAGATTCTGTACTGTCTAGAATCCACTCTGCTTCTTCAGCCCCAACTTGGGCTACTTTTACCCTCACTTTCTATGCTTCAGATATACTGAATTAACATTGGATCATTCTAGTCATCTGACAGAAGTCAGTATTCCTTTTCACTCTGACTCCTAGCATTAGGTGATGTTCAGAGTCCCTTTTTCTATCAGGTTTCCTTTTAAAATAAGAACTCATGAACTCAAAGTTTGCTACTGATCAGATATGCTTGCATCGGTTGTATGAAGACTGGAAATAAAATGTGAAGTGAAAGGACTGAGTTTAAACTATTTCAGTCAACACGTATGTATTAATGGCACCTTAGTATTCAGGACCAGGCTAGGTTTTGTCAGGGATACAGAAGTTCTGGCCACTTCTGGTCTTAGATATGCCTTATTTATTGAGACCTGTGCACTGTTGCCTTGTATCTGTTCTCAAGATGGGGAAGCAGGAAGAAGGGAGTACTATTGCATCCTAGGTGGGGTTGAATAAGTAGAGCAGCAAATGCAAAGCAAAGAGAAGAAGGGACCAAGGAGTCTTAAGTCTGTGCCAGGGAGACAGGCTAATGAAAAATGTATTAACAGGTGGAAGGACTATCTCCCAGTTGGACAGAGGATGCCTGGGACTCGTTTCATTGCTTTCAAAGTTCCTTTGAAAAAGGTAAGCAAAAATTAATTCAGCATTCTTTCAGAAATCTGAGTTTACCATGTGGAACACTGATTCTCAGTCCTGTCATCCTCCGCTTTCTCTTTAGCACATGCTTTACATTTGGCCCTTTACTACCATGAAATGAAATTCATTGCAAATTAATTTCAACCTACTTCCATACTTAATTTTAAAGGAAAAAAAATCAGCGTAATGCTCTAATTATGAGAGGGGACCCCCAAAAACCAGTATTTATAAAAAATTGTGTATTATTGCATGTTTAAACTTCAGTCACTTTCAGATTACTCTCCACTTGATGCAATACACCTATTGAGACTTTTTTCCACCACTCAAAACAGTTTTGTAACTCGTCAATTCGGATGCCTTTTAGTGCTTCTGCTGTGTTTCATTTTACCTCTTCTACATCGGCAAACTGTTTCCCTTTGATGACTTTTTCCATCTGGGGGAGACAAAAAAAAATGTTGCTTGGGGTGAGATCAGGTGAATAGGGAGGGTGGGGCGTAGGGGTCGTGCTGTTCTTGGTCAGCTGTGTGGGTAGGTGTGCTCGTAAATCACCCATCATGAAAGGGCAAACCTGTGACAGTCTTCAAAAAAAATTCTCTGGAGCCAAACACAGGCTTTCACAACAATGCTAGCTGGTACTCTGATGCAGATGGGCTCCTCGAACACTCCCCTAGTGGGGGAAGCCTGTGCTACAAGGGACTTGCCCTCCAGAGATTTGGGGGGGCGGGGGGGGGCTGGTGTTGGGTGCCCCTCTTGTGTAAGGCAAGGAATACATAAAAGAATTTATAATAAAGCACTGTGTATTTACATTCCACTGTGTACATGCTTAGGGCTGACTGTACTAGAAGTAAAGAAGCAGTTGGTTACGTGTACCGTGAATGCAGAAACTGCAAATACGGACTGATCTAGGTGGGTTATATTGCCTTAGTGATAGGAGTTTCCATGACAGTGAACAGCTCTTAGATTTCCAAATAAAACCAAGTTTGTTCTTCACTGGTTAATAAGGTGATTACTATCCTGGAGAATTCAGTGTACATTAAAACTGGAGAAAAAGAAAACCTTTGTGTTTAATTGTGAAATGGAGCTAGTTTCTAAGGCTTACATAGTTATGAACAGTTTTTTCACCTCTTTGGACATGAAGTAGGATATTCTGTAGTCATTCAAGTATAAGACACATTTGTTGGTCCGTTCTGATTTGACAAAATGTCTAGCATCCATGACTGCACCTACTGAATGCCAGGAAGACCCTTTGCTCCCTCCATCACAACCCAAAAAATGCAAGGTTAGGGTTTCAACATGGAAATTCTGAAAGTTGTTTTTGGTTTTGTTTTGTTTTTTTAATAAGAAAGGAAGAGGTGGGGAAAGCATTTGAATGATATACAGAAGGTGAGAAGAGATTCCATGTCTCATTATACTGCCTGTTATAGCATAGATTAGCATCAGTAAAAGTCTAATTTAAGTGTATTGTGAATTTATTTAATTTGTGACTGATGGGTAGGGGTTCCTTTTTCTCTTACTGTGTCAATTCTTCTGCATCTCTGGACATTAAGATTTGGTATAAAGATCACATGGTTCTTACGTTTATCAATACCAAGCAGGTATTTAACATACAATAAATACTTAACAAATCTTTGCTGAATGAATAAATGGACTCCCCACCCACATTTGCAGTTACTGTAAATTTTGTCCTGTATTTTTCCTCCTTTCTATGCAATTTTTCTAATTGCTCCAGTCCCTACTCCGTGAGCACTAAAAGTGGGTTCCTGAGGTTTTACAAGGATCTCTGCTTAGCCCCTCTCCTGTCAGCATCACAGGGTTTGAGTGAATGGATCACATAATGAAGGATTTTAAGTACACCTGGTCTGTTTCCTATTTCATCCTCTCTGACAGAGTTTTGAAGAGAGACTTGCTCCAGAGGAACGTTTTTCCCCCTTGGATCTTTTTAACAAAATCCAAGAGCAGAATGAAGAACTTGGACTGATTATTGATTTAACGTACACTCACCGCTATTATAAACCAGAGGTAAATGGAAATGTTAACAAAAAAAACTTACTTTATGATACTATAATAATTCACAGTAACTAGTAGCTATCACCACAGGCTAAGATGAATCCAGGCCTGCTTTCATGGGTAACAGTTGAAAAAGGGAACCAAGTGGTTTCCTGAACGAAACAGTTCTAATTGCTGTCTCAAAATGAGAGTAAAGACATGAATTAAAGTCTAATATTTGGCAGTAGGCTCTGTATGTGCTTAAGAAATTCTGTAAGCTTCTGTGTTCTATATTTTGAAAATGAAGTAAACTTTTAGTGAGATAAGTAGTAGCCTAATAGCACAAAGAGGAATATTGATTATGTCATTAGCATTTATTTTAAGCAGTTACCTACGCATGTGTAAGCATCATAGTAAAAGAAAAGTTGTTCTCAAAGGTGTATGCTTTCTTTTCCTACAATTTTTCCATGTCATACAGAAACCCATCTTTTCTGTTGGCCCATGTGGATTGTCAGTTGGTAAGAATTGTCCTCCTTCTGACCAGTTCAGTGACCATGGGAAACAGTAATACCCAATGTATGTTAATGCTTGTGTAGCAGTTTGCCATTTAAAAGGTACTTGGAGCCCTGACTGGTGTGGCTCAGTGGGTTGGGCATCATCCCGCAAACCGAAAGGTCACAGGTTGGATTCCTGGTCAGGGCACATGCCTGGGTTGTGAGCCGGGTCCACAGTTGGGGGCTTGAGAGAGGCAACCGATTGAAGTTTCTCTCACACATGGGTGTTTCTTTCCATCTGTCACTCCCTCCCCGTTTTTCTCAGAATAAGTAAATAATATCTTTAAAAATAAATAGAAAAGTACTTTCACGTACCTTAGTTAATCTGCACAAGTTCTAGCTGATGAAGTAGTCGTAGTACTGATATCTCCTATTGAGTGCATATTCCTCACTAAGCTCAGAGAATAAATGATCATGATTAGGAATTTTATAGATGATGAAATAGGCTCAGAATAGGAATAATGAAAAGGAATTCAGTTCCTCTTTTATTTTAAAATATACATTAATAATATTTATCATTTTAACCATTCCTAAGTTTCCAATTCAGTGGCATTATATACATTCACATCAGGTGTATCCATCTCCTTGTCTATAACCAGAATTTACATCATCCTCAACAAAAGCACTGAACAGTTAAACAATAACGACTTCATTTCCCCTCCCCTCAGCCCCTAGTAGGCTCTTGCTTTCTGTCTCTATGAATTTGCCCATTCTAGGTACCTCATGTAAGTATTCATCCATTTGTCCCGTGTCTGGATTATTTCACTAAACACAATGTTTCCAAGGCTCATCCGGGTTATAGCATGCAACCAAATGGTATTCCTTTTTCATGGATGAATAATCCACGTGTGTGTACCATATTTTACCTCTTTGTCTATTGATGGCCACTTGGACTGTTTCGTTCCTTGGCTCTTGTGAATCGTGGTGCTGTGAACTCGAGTGTACAAATAATTGTTCAAATCCCTGCATTCAGTTCGTTAGGATGTGCAAGTGGGAGTGGAGTTGTTAGGTCATGTGGTAGTTCTGTGTTTAACCTTTGAGAAACTGTCAGACTGTTTTCCACAGTGTCCTCTTGTTTTTACACAATTATCATGAACTTTAAACTTACATAGAAGTCGGCGTGGTGCTGTGGGTGTTTGCTGTCCACCCATAAACTCCTCCAGCTTTGATATTCACTAACCAATACAGGGTTTCATCTGCACTTCAACCTGTTTCAACTCATTCTCTATTATTTTGAAGTAGATTCCAGATACCATTGTACCTGTACATTTTTGTCATGTGTATTTAAAATACAGGACTTTGTTCCTTAATGTAACTTTTTAATATTAAATATCCAGTCAGCATGGAGATTTGTAGTTGTCTTTTAAATGTCATGAAAAGAAACATTTGTAAAGAGTTTGAATTAGACCCAGATAAGATCCACACTTTGCATTTGATTGTTACAGTCTGAAGTCTTTAATCTATAGTTTCTCCCACCATGTATCTCACTTTATTTCTCCCCTAGAATTTCATTTTTTAACAAACTATGTAGTTTGTCCCATATAATTTTGATGATTGCACCCCCATGTGTTATAACCATATTCCTTAGGACTTGTATTTTAAATTGGTAATTGACCCAGAGGCTTGATCACATTCGGACTTGGGGTTTTGTTTTTGTTTTTTCAAGACAGTTTTATAGGTTATGAGCATTCCTCCATGGAGACATAAAGTGATAGCCTCTTTCTGTAATGTAAGCAGTCACTGATGATTGATACCTGCATCCAAAATTATTTTGGGGCTTCAAAAATGGTGAACTTGACTGTTCTTTTTTCATTTATTAACTGGGTATATTTTGTGTTTTTTTTTTTTAAGATTTTACTTATTTATTTTTAGAGGGGAGGGGAGGGAGAAAGAAAGGGAGAGAGACATCAGTGTGTGGTTACCTCTCCCACACCCCCTACTGGGGACCTGGCCCACAATGCAGGCATGTGCCCTGACTGGGAATTGAACCAGCAACCCCTTGCTTCTCAGGTCAGCACTCAGTGCACTGAGCTACACCAGCCAGGGCACATTAGCTGGTTATATTTTTATGAAAAGAAGCTCATCAGGTATTTGGTTGCCCAGCTATAGAGGCATGATTCTTTCCGTTCATAACAGTTTTCAAAATAATTAATTGATTCACTAAATCCTCCAGTGATGACCAGTTCGATTGTACTTTATTTTTGTATCATTGGGGATTTCATTGCAGTTACTATTCTTATTGAAGCACAAATCAAGGTCCTATCTCTGGCCAGTTGGAACTTCTCCATTTGGCTCCCAAGTCCTCTGGACATGACGTGACCTCAGTGGTTCCAATACTTCTTCGGGGGTAACAATTAGGAAATGTGTTTGTGTGTTCGTTTTTCATGTGAATACATCACAGGTTCATACTGATGCTTTTCTGTTGAATTCAGATATACAGGATTCTATTTAACTTGTTCTAGCTATTGTCAATATCTACTCTCTCCCACCCAAAGAGTACCAGCTCTCAACAGTGCCTGAAATTTGCTCTGTCCAAGTTGTTGCCCTGGAAATGTAAAATATTAGGTGGGATTGTTCATGCAGTTTTTAGTTCTATATGCATTCATTCACACGCATTTTGATTTCAGTTGTGTGCACCTACTAACTATCCATTCTGTGGTTTTAATGCAAATCTGGTGATACTTCTTAGTTGAAGCAGCTTTGGAAAAAATGGCTTTTTTTATCAGAGTTACTGACGTACCAAGTTTATTATAATCTCTATTCTGGCTCTTGTAATTAATTTTTAATTCTTTCCCTACAAATGAAATAAAATACATTTTCATGGTCTTGCCTTTTAGGACTTACCGGAAACCATTCCTTACCTAAAAATTTATACAATTGGGCATCAGGTGCCTGACGATGACACTATTTTTAAATTTAAATGTGCCGTTAATGGGTTTTTGAAAGAAAACAAAGATAACGGTGAGTTGTTCCTTTCCTTACGTGAACTTTGTTATGCATTTTGAGTGGAGTTGCAAATTTTTAATATTTTTAATAGCTACTGCCTTAGTCCTGTTGTATTTGGTGATGTGGGCATGTCAGAGGGTGGTGGTAGAGTGAGGTGTTTGTCCTGTTATGGTTACAAATAAGCACCTTAGTTTGTAATGTGAGTTTAGTGAGAAATATGAGTTGAACTAGCTCATCTCTCTTCTAAATACATGCATGGGAAATGTATAATATAAAAACGTTCTGTTGTCTTACTGATTAAGAGGTGATTGGTGGGTGGAAGAAAGGGATAGAATCTCAGCGTTTTAGAGTGTGTAGAAAAAGAAAAAGGAGGCAAAGGTTTGAGGTGAGACAGACCCCTAGAAGCAGGAGAAAACGGAGTGGACCAGTGAAGTTTGTCTTCATCATTTGCATGTCAAACGTTTCTGCTGTTTTTCCACTCTGGGTGCAAGTGAAGAAGGTCACAGCCATCTGTTGTTCTTAGTTTTCAGACAGGAAGAACGAAAGTAGTCTGGTGTTTGCTTGTTTCCGCTTTAAGATCTACTTGACTCTGTTTGAAAACAGACCTTAATAGCTTCTGCATTTAAAGAATCCATTGCCTTTTTCTGGCATCTGGCTGTCAGAAGGAACATGATGTTTGCTACATTTTAAGACTGAGAAATTGTTTCTTTGGAAAGTCACACACTCACAGGAACAAGTGTTCATTTTGTTCTCTTTCTATATTTAGCTTAAGGAGTGTACACTGTATTAAGTAAATTTGACATACAAATATAAGTTTAAATATAAAGAAGCAGAGAGTAAGGGAGAAAGAATAGAGACAGATGTGGGAGGATAGGGGATGGAAGGAAAGAGAGGTGGAATCAGTGGTTTTTAAGATAAATGTTCAAGCCGTTACCTGGTCACTTAATGTAGGCACTAGTTCTTAAATATCTGAGCCCTGGTACCACAGAGTCTATAGGCTCCTTTGTGTGGAACTGTTATGCAGAGTCCCATCTGTTTCCAGGAGGGACAGAAGATCCACGGGGGTGTATGAGAACCTGTTTGTAAGTATTGGTTCTTCACATGCTACACCAAGTATGCTCCGCTGCATAGTTGACTCGACGTTGGTCTCCTGCTTGCGTTATGCTGACTTCACTGTGTCTGGCAGCGCTCCTTGCCATGGTGGTCTCAGGACCTGGCTTACGATCCATTCGGCTACCTCTGCTGTGAGTCCCTGCACAGATTCCAGGCTCACTGATGAAGAGGAGGACCCTACACAATCCATCCCCTAGAACTGATAGACTCAGAAAATAAATTGATTCAGTAAACACTTGACAGCCTGTCGTGTTTATTGTTAGGGTACAGGGATTTAGAGGTGAGTAGCAAGTAGTCTTTGTTCATTAGAAATTCACAGTTATCTAGGAAGTTATACATATAGGAAGTATAGGTCACTGAGTTAATTATAGTAAGAGAATAAATTACATGCACTGAGAATATAGAGAGATGGAGGAAGGCCTTTCTGAGGAGTCAGTGTTTGAGATGGGCTGGGGGGAGGAGGGTTTGGCCAGAAAGTGGAGGACAGCTCAAGTGTTGGAAACGGTCCACATCCTACAAGGCTTGAATCTGTACCATGAAGAAGCAGGCTCCGGTGCCACTAGAGGGTAGAGTGAAAGGGCATAATCCTTATGTTTATATTCCACGACTATTTGTATATAACACCTTTGAAGGTGAAGACACTGATCTAGGAAGTAGGAACAGAAGAAAGTTCTTGCCCTTATGTACTTCACATTCTAGTGGGGAAGAGAGAGAAGTAAATAGTGAATATACAGAATGTCAGGTGGTGATAGTGCTTCGTGGAATAAGAAAACAGTAAGGAGGTGAGGGAACATGGTGGGTGATCAGGAAAGGCCACTCTATGAAGATATCATTAGCAGTGCCTTAATGAAAGGGAGGAACCACGCCATTGGGTATCTGGGGAAGACATTGTGCTGGGTAGTATTCTGAAGAGAGAGAATAGTAGGTGTAAAGTCCCTGAGGCATGACTGTCACGACAGCAGCACGTTTGAGCAACAGTGAGGAGGCCAGTGCAGCTGGAGTGGGGAGAGTGAGTGAGGTCAGAGCCGTGGAAATGGGATCAGAGAGGTCAGCATGGGGCAGGAGTGAGGTGGACCATGTGGCAAGTCCTTGTAGGTCGTAGTTCAGATCATTGTGGACTTACAGTTAGATTGCTTTCCTTTTATTAAGAGTTCTAAATGCTATCCTAAATATTTGGACTTTATTCTATGCAAAATGAAGATTTTCCAGCAAGGGAACAGCCCAGGCAAGTGTATATTTTAGAAAGAGTGTCTTCCACATGGAGGTTGCATCAAAACAGAAGAGGCTGTGTAGCCCAGGCTTACATCTCCAAGTCTGGCTTTTTCACTATAAACTACAAACAGACTTCACAGGGCATATAGGCCTGTGACGGACGAGGAGCAACAAATGGGGGAGTGGACGTGCCTTAGAAGAGCACTGCAGAAACTGTCCTTTTTTATAATCAGTGTTAAAAGTGAAAGCATTCCATTTGTTTCACTCAAACAAATTCCACTCCCCTCGTAGCCTGTTTTTCTTTAACTCCCCTTTTCTGTAACTGATCAGTTACCGATGAGCATTCTACAGGGTCCTACGGAAGTAAGGCTGTGTTAGTGTGTTGGTTGGGTACGTGAACGTCTCACACGAGATGGGCAGCAATTTGAACATTTTACCTAGTGTCGCACAGTGTCCTTGAGTTGGTATTGTTTTGTTACAGAATTTTGTCCTTATGATTTTGTAATAAAAAGGGGCATTATTTGGGCCGGACCCTGTAAACTAAGATGAAAGGAGTTTTCTCAGTGGAGTTTGCTGTAAGTGCCTGACCAGGCCTTCCCCATGTTACACTGTTGCGTCTAACTGGGGACTATGCACAGGTTCCCAGAGACAGTGAGTTTTGACTTTATATTACATCATTCCTTATAGTATGTTACTTAAAAACCCCATTTTTTCTCAGGTGTTATTTCTTTTCAGGTAGCGGTAGTGCTATGGTAACTAACACATGTTACTCTTCAGAAAAGGGTATGACTTGTTTTTAGGGCATCGACTTCATTTATTTAACTCGACATTCCTTGTTTCATAGACCGACTTATTGGTGTCCACTGTACCCATGGTTTAAACAGGACTGGCTATCTCATCTGCAGGTGAGTTGCCAACCCCAGGAGGCAGACCATGCCTAAGTTGTTTTAAGTACAATATAAACTAATTGCAAAAATGCAATTAGTATAGAAATATGTGAAGCAGAAAGCAGTGTTGCCTCCCACCCAGGATTGCCAGCAGTAAGAATTGACTACGTTTTTTCAGACTTTAAAACTGCAGATATAAGTATATACATGTAATTTAATGGTATACTATTCAGACATTCTGTTTTATAGTTTTATTTTATATTTTAATACATGGTGGGCATCTTCCTTTGAAAGTATTTGGAGACCTCATTCCTTTAAAAGGCTGCATTTTCCTTTCCCTTACTGATGTACATAAAAATCAGAAGATTGATGTTATAAAGTGTTGAAATAATAAACATTCCTCTGAGTACATCTTTGGATATATATGCTATTGTCTGAGAGGTAATTTCACTCAGGATGGAATTTCTGAATCAAAAAGTTTGTCCTTATGCTTTCTTGTGGGTGTTGCTACAAGGTACTGATTTGTGTTTGTTTATTCAGAAAATACGTATTTAGCATCTGTTATGTGTAAGCACTGTGCTGGGTGCTAGCAAAGAGACTTATGAGACTGTGAGCAGAGAGACGTGACCTGCCCTTTGTGGATCCAGCAATTTAGAGAGTAATTCCAGCAATTGCTCACACACACACATCTAAAATTACAACTTTAACAGGTGCCCAGAAGGAGAGGAACATGGTATTAAGAGAACATATCAGTTGGGAGGACTTGACCTCATCATGGAGATTAGAGAAGGTTTTCCTGGGGAGAGTCGATCTGATATCTAAGGGAAAGTAGGTATTAACAAGATAGGGACCTGGGGGAGAGAATCCTGGGCACAAGGAGCGGGACAGGCCCTATAACGGGAAAGCATGTGCTGTGCTGAGAGACCTGGCTAGGGAGGCTGGGCCGTGGAGGAAGAATGGCGTTAAAATGAAACTAGCTCATGCAGGCCTGTGTTGAAGGTTTTAGGTTTTAACTTAAGAGCAGTAGAAAACCATTTAACTCTTCATTGAGGGTGAGTTAGTGTAGAGGATAATCAGTTTGCACCGCAGGGGCACAGAGTGGAAGCAAGTAGACAGGTGAGGCTTTTGTAGGAGTCAAGGCATAATGGTGGTTTGGTCCAGGGCATGCAGGTTATTTTGGTGGGAAGGTGTGGACGCACTCCAGAGTATGTATGTGATATCACCCCTAGGGCTGGTGGTGGGATGAAAAGGAGGGTAAAGAAGAAATGGCTGGCAGTGATGGAGAATGCTAAGTTTCTTTCCCATGCAGTCGGTTCATAATACTTTTGAGATATGATATCAATATTTCCTCAACTTGCCTTTTGTTATTTGTTGATTTCTGATAAATACTCGCCATATTTTATTTAAAAATTGTATTTTATCAATATCTTTTTAACACCCGACGTTGGTTCTGTGTTTTCTGCTCTTTTATTAATTAAATTGTTGTATCAATGTAAGTCATTTTATTAATAGATTTTCTAAAGGCGGCTCACCTTGCATCCTTAGCATAAGGCTTTTTGTGATCATGGTGTGTCATTCTTTAATAGTTATTGGATTAGATGTGTGTGATATTTCCTTAGGATGTTTATATCTGTGTCTGTAAGTGAAATTGGAACTTTTCTGCAACAAACTTGATTTTTATGTTGTTTTGTTAGATATTTGATTGATGTAGAAGGCATGAGGCCAGATGATGCAATTGAATGTGAGTATGAGGGTTATCACTGTTTTTCCTTTTTATAAAAGTGGAAGGTGGAAATGTGGATGAACCTTTTGAATTTTGGGAAAAGAGAAAAGTTTGTAATTCATTCATTGTGACCTAAGATAATCTTTTGCCAAAAGTTTATACAGGGATATTTCTGGAAATATTGAGATATAACAGCCTGAATGATTAGTGAATGGATTTCAGCTCTGATCTGCTTTCTCTGGAAAAGATTTGCTTTTTGTGCAGCTATTTCTGACAGTTCTTCCACTCCTTAGTATTCAATCGATGCCGAGGACATTGCATAGAAAGGCAAAACTACCTTGAAGACCTTCAGAATGGTCCCATCAGGTGAGTTGCATTTTACATGTGAAGTTTGTGGTCAGGGAGATCTGTTTTTATGTCATTTAGGTTGCACGTAGCGATTCTTCTTGTCACTTGTTTGCTTGCTCAGGGAAACCTAAATAAATAGGAATGGAGGGAGAATGGAGTTGCTATTTTCATTGGCTAAAATATAGACAGCAAATTGGCTACTGAATTTGGAAACCAGTAATATCGTGTGTAAAAATCATTCTCTTTAAGGGATCGGGAACCCAGTGTATCCAGATCAAGAAGTTCTGACTACTCAACATATATGGTGGAAACAGTTCACACCACTAATAAGGCTGTTCACCAAGGACCTGGGAATAACAGACGTTGGACCCAAGGTTACCCAACGCCTTCTTGGCATTTCCACACCCAGGCCCCAGATGTGCAGCAGTCAGCAAGGTGTGTCTGCTTTCCCTCTTGTCTAGAACTGAAAGAGGTGAATAGTGTGATAAATTAGTGTCAACACGCTGTGATAATGGTGAGGAATTGACATCTTCTGGCTGGTCAGTGCCAACCGCAAGGTATCGTTTCTTCATATTTGGCCCTTAGGGCTGGAAAATCAGGTGTAGAATGGGAAATATGTGACTTTTCAGAGGCAATTAGGAAAGGGACTTAGAAATTTTCATTGTTTATAAACTTAGTTTCAGCCAGCAACTTGATATGACTACCGAAAACAGTCTTGCATTCTTTGGCTACATTCAAAGTGGTATAGTTTTCAGAGTGAGGAAGGTGGTCATTTAAAGAGTAGGTACAAATTATAGGGGAAATAGTAAAAATTCCAGTAGAGAAATTTGCAAAGGTTTTGAACAAATAAATCAAAAAAGAATTTTTACTTGGGAAATGGGAAAACCCTCAGTACACTTAAAATAGCAAGTTTCTGTGCTTTACCTATTAACTTAGCAACAGCTTCCGATAGAGCAGTCCAGTGTGGTTGTCAGGCTGGATGTGGATTTGCATCCTGGTTCTGCCCTTCACTTGTTATATGTCACGGGTAAGATGCCTAAATTTCTAATTTTTCATCAACCCAATGACAGTTTTAATAAAACCTACCTCATAGGGATTGATGTTGACTATTACATGAACTAAAAAAGTATTTTGAGCACAGTATAAACACTTTCAAAGAGATGTTAGCATTTTTAGAAGATGTAAATCTTTTTTTAAAATGTTATTTGTGTTGCCAATGGCATTGAAAATTTGTGCAGTCCTTTGCAAAGGTAACTTTAATTCCATACAAAATGCACATACCTGTTAATTCCACATTGAATAAGGAAATACTTTAAAATATGGAAAGAGTTATATTCATTTAGTCAGCACATCTCTAAAACCTTTCTCCTGCATATCAGACATTTGAGTGGGTGCTCAGGGTACAGTAGTGTATTGGAAGGTGTCAGGCCCAGCATTATTTATAGCAGTGAAAAGGTAGACAGCGGCTTCCATTTCTAACAGTGAAGAATAGTCAGGTAACTTATGTCCATACTATGACATTTTATAAAGCCATCGAAACTGATAGCTCACTTAGGATAAGTAAAAATAGTCTGTTATGATTTAACAGTTTTAAAAAAAAAGATGCTGGGGGAGAAGATCAAAAGGGAAATATTAACCAGTCTAATTAGATTAGGGAGGATTGAGGTTAATTTTTCTTTCCTGATTTCAAATTTTCTTTTGTATGATTATATTAGATTTACTGATCTTGCTTAAAATCTTAATTTTCCAAATTTGCATATATGATTTTTAGAATTTCTATACTTTATTATAATTAATATATACATATATTTTATTTATAAAATGAAAGCAGCTTTTATGTTTTTAGGAATAAATAACTTGTTCTGTCTCATGTCACTCTGCCAGACTTGGAAGGAAAGTAACCAATTAAAATAGGATGGGCATTTATCTCTGTAGGGAGTGAGAGGAAGGCTGCTGGGAATCTGCTGTGTGCTGGGACATTGTGTTAGGTAATTTGTCTGTATTGTCTTACTTCAGAACAACTCATGAAGATGGAAGGTATTATTAGCTCTATTTCATAAAGACCTAAGAAATCCAAAGATTTAGGTAATTTATGTGCTAAGGTCATACAGGTAGAGAACATTAGAACCAGTGTATTTATGTATCACTTCCAAAGCTTATTATATATCTTCTTAAAACTAATAATGGTTTATTACTTTTTGTTTTAAGAAACTTTTCACAGAATCAAAGCTTTTACCAGAGACACCATAACCCTCCTCCTGGCCCCCCTGGAGAGGACTGTTCACGGAGGAGATTCTCTTGGAGCGTACAGCCAGACACCAATCATGTTGTCCAGAACAAAAGGTGGTGTCCTGGCAGTTACTATGGGTTTTCCTATCCAGCCTATTATGGATGGACTGAGTGATACCAACCTACCCTGGAACTCTGTCTGGAGACCTCAGGACTGAAGACAGCTAGAGTGACTCTAAGATCGGGTCAAATGAGGTTTATAATCTGTTTTTCCTCCCTTAAGTTCAAACTTAAGGAAAAATTATATTAATACTTGACTCTTTACTGATAAATTTACAGTATTTGAAATACTGGATGAATTAATCTGTTGTTCCAGTCTTAAAATTTTTTAAAGGAAAATGTTATTTTAGAACTGAAAAAATAATAAAGAATATTCCGTGTACCTAATTTTTAAAAATGCTATCTTTTCTATGTATTTCCTTTGGACTAGACTTGTGAAATGAATGTGTGCGTACAAAAATTTTTAGTTATGTTCTATTTTGTCTTTTTCTGTTCTTTTTTTCCCTAACTGTTCAAGATTTCTGTTGAAATTTACCTAGGAGACACTCTCTTTGGAACCTAATCACTATTTGCAGTTAGTGGTGGTATTTTGCGATTAGGCATTTCTTTCTTTGGCAGTCTGCTGTGGGGTTTGACGAACTTCCTGTCACTGAGTTGTCATGTACGCCGTCTGAACACAGGAGTGGACGAGCTTTTAGGGATTGTCAACTGGACCCAGAATCCTGGTTGATTTACCTGACAGGGTGATTGTTATCAACTGTGTAATTACTGAGAAAACTTGAAAACTTTTATAGACTGTAAAGGTTGTTTAATGAACAGAATAGGACATGACATTTAAAGCCTGGGATATTGGGAAATTTGCGTTGCTCCTTATGTTTGTGCTTCTCCGTCGAACATAACTTACTGGGGTCTCTCTCCACTTGCCTCTCGCAGTGGAGCAGTGCTCTGACTTCGACTTTTCTAAGTAGTCTCTTTTGCTGCTGTACCGCTGGACCACACAGGTGGATGGATCACTGGGGGGTGTTGATTATTTTTAGTTGCAGAGGAAGCCACGTTGCTTAAGAATGTGTCATACCACCATGACATCAAAGCCTGGGTAGATATTTGATGAATATTGGCTTCATTTTTTAAAGCCTCTTATTTTGAACATTTGTATCAGAATGTCTTTTACCAAATATGATAGTTATTTCATCTGCTCTCTTTTACATGTGAAGGGCATGTTGAACCTGACCTTAAGGAAATTTTCAGCTCAACTACTCCCCTGTGTCTCAAGTTGCTAATCCTGCATCTAAGTGATGGCTCATAAGGGTTTTTCTTTGCACATTTAACAGTTACAAGGGCTGTTGCGAAGAGGCTGGTCCTGGAGAATTACTCCCCAGGTTACTCAAGAAGGCTCCCTGGGGTAGAAATTGGAGGAAGATTACCGGTGAGACAAAAAAGAACAAGCAGGGGCAGTGACAGCAGTCCAGCCAGGCTAACAGCTCTGAGCAGTGTTTTGGCAAGGAGCTTCTCAGGAGGACATTGCCAGCGGAAGGGCTGTCATCCGAACACTGCCACCTTCAGAAGACCTTTCTTTACCCTGTTGTCCCCTCTGTCCCCATCCACTTCTGTTTCAGTTATCAGCGTGGCTTGTTTTTGCTCTCCTGTGTGTCATTTACTGGTCTATACTCCACAGCTCTGTTTCTCGGCTCGCACCACCTATTGAACGTTTTCTGGCTAAAGGGACCAGCAACTCCCTTTTTAAAAGGTCTTTAGTGTTCTATTTAAACTTTTAAAATTTATTTTCATTTTTTAAAAAGTGAGTATTTTAAAATTCAAATAGTTCTACTAAGATTAGCCTGAAAAAGAATAGTCCCCAACCCCCACCCCGCCATCCAGTTATCACTCCCCAGAGGCAGGCAGTCAGTCACTAAGTGTTTTTATGTTCTTTTCTAGTATTTGCTGCTTTATTTAAATACTGTACTTGTATTGCCACTTCTTGATATTTCAATTTGTGGTGTTGTCTACTAACTTCTTACCGTGGAAGATAAGAATTTTGCTTTTTGACATCATGTACCCACATGCACACTTCTGTTAACCTCAACTTTGCAGTGTAGTTATTTCCCAGCTTTCACTGGAATCCGTATTCTAAGTTCGGAGTGAGCACCATTCACTCTGAGCCCTGGTATACCATGGTTATATTTCCTTTCTTAGGCCATTTTTGTCCCTTCGTCCTTGCCTCATTTGTTTGCCTCTTTTCTTGTGGACCCACCACTAGTCCATCCCACAGATCTCTGCCAGCACCGTAACATTTCTCTTAATGTGAATAGGATGAACACATTAGATTCTTTTTTGTTTGAAATCTGTCCTGGAATCCTGACCTGTTTTAGGTTGGGCATTACATTAGTTTGCCACAGCTGCCATAACAAAGTCCCACGGACTGGGTGGCTTAAACAGCCCTTCTGGAGGCCAGAAGTCTGAGGTCAAGGTGCCAGCAGGGTTGTTTTCTTCTGAAGCCCTTTGTTGTTTATAAATGGCCACCTTCTCCCTTTGTCCTCATGTGGTCTTCCTTCTGTGTCTGTCTGTGTCCATATTTCCCCTTCTTTAAGTACAACAGTCACACCGGATTAGTACCCACCCTTATGACCTCATTTACACTTACTTCCTCTTTAAAGACCCTATCTCAAGGTATGGTCACATTCTGAGGTCCTGGGAGTTAGGATGATGTGACTTGAGTTTTGGGAAGGCACTACTCAGGCCGTGATGGGCTGATCTCTACACCTGGGGCATAGCTCTTGGCCTGGGATTTCTTACCTTCAGCCTGGTCATTTCTTCTGCCCACCTCTATTCCTTGGGCCCCAGAGCTATTGCTTTCATTGTTTACTTCCCTGTTGGGTAGATTATATCCTTCTGTAGACTCCCAAGGAGGGTTAATAGGCTATAAATTTTTTGAGACTTTTGCATGTCTGAAATGGGTTTATTTTTTCACTGCACTGATAATTTGATAGGCTATTTAATTGAAGGTAGACACTTTTAAATATATTTACTCATTGTTTTTCCATATTCACTGCTGTTGAAACCCTGTGCTATTCTGATTCCAAAGCTTTTATCTAGGGACCTGTAATTTTTCTCTCTGAAAGCTTTAGGATCTTCTTTATCTCAAATACCCTGACATTTCACGATACGTTTTAGTGTAGGAATTATTGCGATGTTAGATATTTAGTGAACCCTTTCAGTCCCTTATCCGCTGCATCTCAGAAACTTTCTTTTCACTTGATGCTGTTTCCTTTTTCAGGAACTTCTAGTTGAATGTTGGATTTTCTGAAATGTACCTCTATGATAACTTTTTAAAAAATTTTCCATTTTAACCTTTTTGCTTTAAAAAAAAAAAAACAGAATTTCCTTGCTTTACTTTTCTATCCTTCTGTTGATTAGAAGTACATTATTTAAATTTTCTGCTATATATATTTTTTCTACTTTGTTTTTAATTTCTAAAAGCTAGCTCTTATTTTTCAAATGACATTTTTTCATTTACTTCACTTTTAAAAATATTAGACAATTAGCCCTGGCTGGAGTGGCTCAGTGGTTGAGTGCCACCCTGTGAACCAAAGGGTCACTAGTTCAATTCCCAGTCAGGGCACATGCCTGGGTTGCGGGCCAGGTATCCAGTGGAGGGTGCACGAGAGGCAACCACACATTGATGCTTCTCTCCCTCTGTTTCTCCTTCCCTTCCTCTCTCTGCAAATAAATAAAATATTTTTTAAAAAATCAGATAATTTTATTAATTTTGCATATTCTGAAAATTCAAGTTCAACTAATTTTTTTTTTGAGGGAAGATATACAAGGCCAATGATGTACATACTATAGGAACACATTTGTGAACTGATTCTCTTTTTAATGAATGTATTATTTTTTTCTCTGTAGTATCAGTTATTTTTAGGTTTTCCTGTTACCTGCACCAGCTGTTTTCTTTCTTTCTTTTTTTTTTATTGTTTGTTGATGCCTGTCTTTCATATTGGAGGTGTTCTTGAGATGTCTGATCATCTGTACCATCTTTCTTCCTTCTGATTGAGGCACTCAGAGTGGGTGGAAACCTTGGCCGTGCTGTGGTGGATTTGTAATAAGGTGATCGCTTGGCTCCAGTTTTGTTTACTTTCCCCTTGCTGTACACATTTAGGTTTTATTTTTCTCCATTCTGACTGTTACCCATCTTTGATAATTTCATCTGTCCTTTGTCATTCTTTCGTGAGTTTTCAATATGTAAACTATCATTTTGGGTAGGGAGTAGAGAATAGGCATGAGATCAATACAGCCAGTGTAATGAGACTAAGAATGAGCCAATAAAATTGGATTTTCAATTTATCCTCAGTCTGGTGAGCTTGGTTTTTATGCATCATTTCCTGGGAGTGTAGGCCATTGAGTCCCCTAAGTCATGATTTGGTCCTATAATGCCAGCCACAAACACTCCTTTAGTGTTTCAACCCCCTCCTTCCTGTGGGCATCTTCTGCACCTGGACCATTGTCTTCTTGTCTGCCTTGCCAGCAAACCTTATTGCTCCCCAGCCTGACTAGAACTCCGGTTACACGGGACCTGTGTGGCCCTCATAGTACCCGTATCAAGCCCTCTGTCCTCTGTCACCCCTCCACTTTAGAGATGGAGGAAATGTCACACTACATACAGGCCACAGGGTCTGGCTTTCTGAGCTGCTACTGAAGGGTGAGATGAGCAGAAGTGGAAGAGTCAGTTCCCAAGGTGGGGAACCTTAATTAATGGAACACAAAAGACAGCAGGAGCCTGGCAGGCTAATTCCCCTCCTTTCCCCCTCTGTAGACCACTCAGGCATGGTTTTCCCTTTCAGCCCTTCCAGAGAAAGTCCAGCCTGCTGACCAAACGCGCAGGCCAAGTGAGCTGTATGTGCTGGCTCTGGCTCATTGTGAAATCTGCCAGTGAGGTAATCCATTGTGTCATGCTTTACATCTTTCCTTGCTTCACTTCCCCTTTTTCCTCACCCTCACCACCCAAATAAAACGCCAGCACTTTAATACTTGCTTCAGGCTGTGCTTTCTAGAGTATTTGTTAATAAGTCTGCAATCATAATTTTAATTGTTCTACCATACATAAGAGAGCTGGAAAAACGAGAGCTCTTCCCTATTTGACATTGAGATTCTGCAAATATCTACCTTTTAGGAATACAGAAATGTCAGTTACATACCAGGTAACAGTCTTCAAGAAGTACAAGTTATTTTCACCTGACATGGGGATAGTTTTGGAGTCTGGGTGTCTTCCATGATCCATTTGTTCAGGTATGACTTCAGAGGTTAGGTTCACTGTAACAGATGGTAACAGTCATGCATATTTATGCAGGTCTATGTGTTGCAGAGAAGAACAAGGTTGATATTAGGAAAGTTCTCAGTTAACCCTTCATCAGATTAGTTTTTGAGTTAATGTTATGGTACATAATCTCTATTCTGCAGCTATAGGTAAAAGGAACATCTTTACCTCTGAGATGACTTTTTGAATAACAGTAAAATGTGACAGACACATGCAGTTTTGTAACTACATTTAAGAATAGCCTCATCACACTGGAAGATTTCCTCATGTCACTTTGTAACCAACTGCTCCCACCAACCTGACCCTGGCAACAACTAATCTGTTTTATGTCCTTTTCTAGAATGCCATGTAAGTAGAATTGGACAATATATATAGCCTTTTGAATGCAACTTCTTTCATTTAGCATAATGCTTTTGAGTTTCATCCCTGTCACTGAGTTCATTCACTTTAATGCTGAGTCAGTATTCTGTTTCT
The DNA here is from genome assembly GCA_004024845.1 of Tonatia bakeri. Classification (NCBI taxonomy): domain Eukaryota; kingdom Metazoa; phylum Chordata; class Mammalia; order Chiroptera; family Phyllostomidae; genus Tonatia; species Tonatia bakeri. The sequence goes on from PVIA01010806.1 coordinate 23,875, forward strand.
AATGCTGGATCTACCACAATTTGTTTATACATCCACCAGTTGAAAGATTGGATTATTCCCAGTTTTTGACTTTGAACAAAGATGCTATAAACATTTGTGTACAGATTTTTATGAACATGTTTATATCCCTTGGTGTGGGGTTGCTGCTGTGGGGTAAGTGGGTGTTTAATTTTTTAAGAAATTGCCAAACCTTTCCAAAATGGCTGTACAGTTGTACATCCCCATCAACAAGGCACAAGGACCACTTAGGCCCTCAGCAGCACAGTGCTGTCTGTTTTTCCTTGTATTCTAGCTAGTCTAATACAAATGTGTTGGCCTGTTGTGATTTTTAAAACAGCTTTAGAAATATAATTGACATATACAACATACATTTTTAAAGTGTACAATTTGATACATTTGATACATATACATCCATGAAATCATTACCACAATTAAGATAGAACATATTACCCCAAAGTTTCCTTGTGCCCCTTGGTAATCCCCTCTTCTACCCCACACCCCTTACCCTACCACTGGTCTGCTGTCACTATAGATTAATTTTATATGAGTGTAACCATATAACATGTAATATTTTTATATCTGGCTTTTTTCATTCGGTGTAATTATTTTGAGACTCATCCATGTTATTGCATGTAGCAACAGTTGGTCCTTTTTACCTCCAAGTTGTCCATTGTATGAATATACAATTTATCCATTCACTTGATGAATATTTGGGGGGGGGGGTTTCCAGCTTTTGACACTTATAAACAAGCTGTTATAAACTGAGACAACTTTTTTTATTGTCTATTTTCAATCTACTTAATCTTTTTAAAATATTTTATTTATTTAGAGAGGGGAAAGGAGGGAGAAAAAGAGGGAGAAACATCAGTGTGTGGTTGCCTCCCACGTGCTCCCTACTGGGGAGGTGGCTTGCAAACCAGGCATGTGCCCTGACTGGGAATCAAACCAGCCAACCCTTTGGTTCACAGGTTGGCATTCAAACCACTGAGCCACACCAGCCAGGGCCACTTTATTTTAATTTATAGTCTATCAGATATACTCTTAAAGTGCATAATTTGATAAATTTCGACAAATTCGTATTCCCTGATAACTAACACCACATCAAGATATGGAACACTGGTTTGACTGCTGAGGCTCCCTTGGGGTTTTTTCCATTGTCTTTCACTCCCCCATCCCTAGCAACCACTGATTTATTTGCTTTTAGTTACTCTAGAATAAATTTGTAATTTCCAGAATTTTGTAGAAATGGGATCATACAGTAACAATTTTAGAATCTTGCCTTTTTTTTTTTTTGCTGAGCATGTTTTCCCCATTAAATAGGTCTTAGCCTATTTAATAGGAAATTTTATAGATTTTCCATTTAAATAGGTCTTAGTCTAAAGACTAAGGCTAAGACCTTAGTCTTATGTGACTTAGGGCCTTTGAATTCTCTTTGTTGCCTGGAATGCTGTTCTCCCAGATACATAGCTTGCGTGCAGACCTCATCCAGTCACTGTTCATATGGCCCTTTTGTCGTGAGATATTTCTTAAACATCCTATTTAAAACAGAGGCATTCCCTCTTTATCTCTATAGCACACATCCGTAAGACAGCTATACTTGTTTACTTGTTTACCTGTCATCCCGTGTTGAACAAGATAAGCCCCAACCATAGAGAACATAGGAAATACAGCCTGTTTAGAGAATAACCTCTTCTCTTGGAGGCTGTTACATTCAGGGATGGCACCAAATTTCTGCACCTGGTAGATGAAGAGGTTGATTTTATTAATGTAGTTATGGATCTTTCCTTCCCCAAAGCAACTCTCCCATCTCCCGGAGGGGAGATCCTCCCTAAATGACCACACTGAGAGCAAGAAGGAAAATGAGTCCCTCCTGTCCCCCCAAAACTGTTGAATCTTGACCAGCGGAGACATATGTAGAGTTCATCGTGGCCAATGCTTTGCATAGGAAGTGAGGGCGTTTCTCGTCCAGAGCCCAGCAAGAGTTAGGGACAAGACTGAGACTCGCATGCAGACCTCAGCTTCCATCCCACAGAACCTTTCAGCCCCCTTCGCCGGCAGTGACGGGCGTCGTCACCTCGGCTCTCCGCTGAGGCATCCAGCTGGGGAATAAAGACGTGCGGAAGGACGGGAGGGCGGAAGGAACTGAAGCCCGGAACTTTACTCTCGCGAGGATCCGGAAAACTGCGGACTGGCGGAGGGTGGGGTGCTGCTGCGGTCCCGCTCCCGGAAGTTGAGGGCTTTGTTTCCGAGGGGAAGGGCTTCCGAGACTGACGGGGATGTGGCGGTGTATTCTCGCGGCACTAGAGCAGGCTGGATCAGCCTAGAAGGAAAAGGGCCGGAGGTGGGTTCGCGGGCTGGCGGATGCCGCACACCTGTAACCGGGTTTTTTTGCGATGACGTCTGGAATTCCCTTTGCCCTTGTTTACCAAGCGCCTCCCTAGGCCAGGCCCTGGGAATGTGGCATGGAAGTGATAGACTCAGTCTCTCTTCAAGGAATGCACAGCTTGGGATACATAAAACTTAGATAAGCTCGCGATTCATTAAAGGCGTGACAAGGGTTAAGAGGGAGCTCGTTTAATAGGGAACCAACCTCAGGGCTCTGGGCACTCTGTTAGGGAGGGAGGAATTGGTTCAGGGGAACTACCAGTCCGAGAGGGCAGAGTGGGTGACTTGAAGCTGAGAGAGACGTGGCCAGCGTGGCTCAGATGGTTGGAGCGTCCTTTCATCCCCGGTCGGGGTGCTCGGGGTACGTAGGAAAGGCAACCCATCGATAGATGTTTCTGTCTCACATCGGTTTTTCTCCCTCCTTCCCTTCCCCTCTGTAAGCATGTTCTGGGGTAAGGATTGAGGAGCAGTTAGGTTTTTTTAAAGGGCGGGGCGAACGGCCCAAGACTTAGAATCTGGGACGTCTTGACAGAGAGTTGGGGTCTTTCACAACAGCAGCGGAAGGACAAGATTCGGTTTACATTTTTTTTTTAAGATTTTATTTATTTATTTTAGAGAGGGAAGGGGGGAGAGAGAGAGAGAGAGAGAGAGAGAGAGAGAGAGAGAGAGAGAGAGAGAGAGAGAGAAACAGAAACAGAAACAGAGAAACATCAATGTGCGGTTGCTGGGGGCTGTGGCCTGCAACCCAGGCATGTGCCCTGACTGGGAATCGAACCTGTGATGCTTTGGTTCGCAGCTGGCGCTCAATCCACTGAGCTACGCCAGCCAGTGCTTTGGTTTACATTTTGAAAGGATCACGTTGCCGGGTAGAGGTTGGATGATAGGAGGGTAGGAATTGTGAGGTGACCACAGCTAGGAGGCCACAACTGTAGAAGGCCAGAGCTGTATAGGAGGCCAGAGACAGGTTGGTGGCTTTGGATATGAGAGAGAAGTGGACTGATCATAATGATACTTAGGAGGTAAAACTGACAAGACTTTATGGATTAGATGTGCTATTTAAGTGAGAGTCATCTAACTTAAATTTGTGGTCCAAGTGAGTGAATTATGTAAAACAAAACTAAATGGTTTTGATGTGTGCTAGGAGTCCCTTTTACCCTAGTATGAAAACTAAAACCACAAAAAGTTTTTTTCTCCATGATTATATATATTCAGTATATTTTGTGTGCTCCCTGTAGACAACTCAGAACATACAATGATTTTTTTGTAGAGGACAGTAAAAAAATTGTCTATAATCTGACTATCCAAGATAGCCATATTTTGGTGTATTTCCTTCATGTTTTTGTTTTCTGCCTGTGTCTTTTTGTATAAATGAGAATACATTCATTATAGTTCTCTGTGTCTGTATTTTTCTCACTGGACATTATCATGACAGTAAAGATTGAACTGGTATGTGTCAGAACATTATTTACAGATTTTTGTTGTTGTTGTTGTAACAGAAAATGTCAGATGTAATTCTACCAAGTCAGAGATAACTACTTTTTGGTGTATTTTACTTTCCGTGTTCGTGTGTGTGCGCGCGTGCGCACACCATTTATTTACTTAAGATTTTATTTGTTTCTTTTTTTGTTTTTTTGTTTTAGAGAGAGGGGAATGGAGGGAGAAAGGGAGAGAAACATCAGGGTGTAAGAGAAACATCTATCGGTTGCCATTTGCATGCTTCCAAAGGTGGACCTGGTCCACAACCCAGGCATGTGCCTTGACCAGGAACCCTCGTACTGGCAACTTTTCAGTTTGCTGAACAATGCCCAGTCCACTGAGTCACACCAGTCACGGTATCTGTGCACCTTTTTAAAAGCCTCATGAAAGCCCTGGCTGACAAAGCTCAGTGGATTGAGCGTGGGCTGCGAACCAAAGCATCGCAGGTTCGATTCCCAGTCAGGGCACATGCCTGGGTTGCAGGCCACGGCCCCCAGCAACCGCACATTGATGTTTCTCTCTCTCTTTCTCCCTCTCTTTCCTCTCTAAAAATAAATAAATAAAATCTTAAAAATAAAACAAAAAATTAAGCAACAATTTAAAAAAATAAAAAATAAAAGCCCCATGATTTATGCCAAATTTTATTATTTGTTTCCTAGTCAGATATATTTATTTAATGTTATTTATTGCTATTTTCACACATCTACTCTTCAAGACTACAGTTTTTAAAAATATTTTATTGTTTATGCTTTTACAGTTGTCCGAATTTTGCTCTCTTTGCTGCCCTCCACACAGCCTGCCCCCCATTTTCGTAGTCAATTCCAGCACCGTTGTCCATGTTCAGGGTTCCTTATATATGTTCTTGGACTAATCCCTTCACCTTTCAGTCATTCTGCACCTCCCCCAGGCCTCTTCAGCTGTCAGTCTGCTCCATAATTCTATGCCTCTGGTTCTATTTTGCTCAGTTTATTTTGCTCATGAGATTCCACTTATAGATGAGATCATATGGCATTTGTCTTTTACTGCCTGGCTTATTTCACTTAGCGTAATACTCTCCAGTTCCATACATGCTGTCACAAAAGGTAGGAATTCCTTCTTTTTTACTACTGTGTAGTATTCCATTGTAGAAATGTACCACAGCTTTTTTTATCTACTCATCTATTGATGGGCACTTAGACTGTTTCCAAATCTTGGCTATTGTAAATAACACTACTAGGAACGTAGGGGTGCGTAGGTTCTTTTGAACTGGCATTCTGGGATTCTTTGGGTATATTTCCAACAGTGAAATTGCTGGGTCAAAAGGCAGTTTCATCTTCAGTTTTCTGAGGAAATTCCATACTGTTTTCCACAGTGGCTGTACCCAGTCTGTATTCCCACCAACAGTGCACTAGGCTCCCTTTTCTCCACATCTTTGCCAGCTCTTGTTTGTTGATTTGTTAATGATGGCCATTCTGACCAGTGTGAAATGATACCTCATTGTGCTTTTAATTTTCTTCTCTCTGATGATTAGTGATGTTGAGCATCTTTTCATGTCTATGTCTCTGTATATCCTCCTTGGAAATGGGTCTATTCAGGTCTTTTGCCCATTTTCTAATTGGATTGTTTGTGTTTCTAGTGTTGAATCATATAAGTTCTTTATGTATTTTGGAGATTAAACTCCTGTTCAATGTATCGTTGGCCAATATGTTCTCCCACACAGTCGGTTCCCTTTTCATTTTGATGGTGGTTTCTTTAGCTGTGCAGAAGCTTTTTAATTTGATGTAGTCCCCTTTGTTTATTTTCTCCTTTGTTTCCCTTGCCCTAGGAGATACAACAGCGAAAATACTGCTATGTGAAATATATGAAATTTTACTCCCTTTGTTTTTCTCTAGGATTTTTATGGTATCATTACTTATATATAAGTCTTTTATTCACTTGAGTTTATTCTGGTGTGTAGTATAAGATGTGATCTAGTTTCAATTTTTTGCATGTACCAGTCCAGTGCTCCCAATACCATTTATTGAAGAGGTGTCTTTACTCCATTTTATGCCCTTGCCTCCTTTGTCAAATATTGATTGACCAAAAAAGACATTGGTTTATTTCTGGACTCTCTGGTCTGTTCCATCAATCTATGTGTCTGTTCTTATGCCAGTATCAGACTGTTTTGATTACAGTGGCCTTGTAGAATAGTTTGATATCAAGTATTGTGATCCCTCCAAATTTGCTCTTCTTTATCAAGATTGCTGAGTCTATTCGGGGTCTTTTTTGGTTGTAGAACAAATTTCTGGAATATCTGTTCTAGATCTGTGAAATATACCACTGGTATACCACTTTAATAGGAATTGTGTTGAATCTATAGATTGCTCTGGGTAGTATGGACATTTTAATGATGTTAATTTTTTTTTTAACATTTAAGTGTTTTTATTTTATTATGTTGTTGTTGTTTAAATATATTTTATTGATTATGCTACTACAGTTGTCCCATTTTCCCCCCTTCACTTCCCTCCGCCTGCATACCTCCTCCCACCCACATTCCCCCCCTTTAGTTCATGTCCATGGGTCATACATATAAGGTCTTTGGCTTCTACACTTCCTATACTATTGTTAACCTCCCCCTGTCTATTTTCTACCTACCATCTATGCTACTTATTCTCTTTGTCTTTTCTCCCTCTATCCCCCTCCCACTCCCCTGTTGATAACCCTCCATGTGATCTCCATTTCTGTGGTTCTGTTCCTCTTCTAGTTGTTTGCTTAGTTTGCTTTTGTTTTTGTTTTAGGCATGGTTGTTAATAATTATGAGTTTGCTGTCATTTTACTGTTCATAATTTTTATCTTCTTTTTCTTAGATAAATCCCTTTAACATTTCATATAATAAGGGCTTGGTGATGATGAACTCCTTCAACTTGACCTTATCTGAGAAGCACTTTATCTGCCCTTCCATTCTAAATGAAAGCTTTGCTGGATAGAGTAATCTTGTGTGTGGGTCCTTGCCTTTTCATGACTTGGAATACTTCTTTCCAGCCCCTTCTTGCCTGCAAGGTCTCTTTTGACAAATCAGCTGACAGTCTGATGGGAACTCCTTTGTGGGTTACTGTCCCCTTATCTCTTGCTGCTTCTAGGATTCTCTCCTTCATTTAAATCTTGAGTAATGTAATTATGATGTGCCTTGGTGTGTTCCTCCTTGGGTCCAACTTCTTTGGGACTCTCTGAGCTTCCTGGATTTCCTGGAAGCCTATTTCCTTTGCCAGAGTGGGGAAGTTCTCCTTTATTACTTGCTCAAATAAGTTTTGCACTTGTTGCTCTTCTTCTTCTCCTTCTGGTACCCCTGTAATTCGGATGTTGGAACGTTTAATGATGTCCTAGAAATTCCTAAGCCTCTCCTCATTTTTTTGAATTCTTGTGACTTTATTCTTATCTGATTGGTTGTTTCTTTCTTCCTTCTGGTCCACTCCATTGATCTGAGCCCCAGTTTTCTTCCCATTAATGTTGGTGCCCTGTGCATTTTCCTTCATTTCACTTAGCGTAGCCTTCATTTTTTCATCTAATTTGTAACCAAATTCAACCAAGTCTGTGAGCATCCTGATTACCAGTGTTTTGAACTATGTATCTGATAGGTCGGCTATCTCTTCACCACTTAGTTGTATTTTTTTCTGGTGCTTTGATCTGTTCTTTCGTTTGGGTCTTTTTTTTTTTTTTGTCTTGAGGTGCCTGATACATAGTGAGGGGCAGAGCCTTAGGTATTCTCCTGGGATGGGTAACCCACGTGGCTTTGTTGTAATGCTGTATGTGGGGGTGGGGTCCAAGAGGGAACAATGGCGCTTGCTCTGCTCTCTGTTGGCTTTCAGTCATTGTCCCCACTTCCCCCAAGCAAATTGGACCCTTCTGGTGCTGATTCCCTTGTGGGTGGGTTTGTGTACGTTCTAGGAGCCCGTGGGTCTCTCTAATGAACTCTCCTGTGAGGCTGGGTGTTTCTCCCGCTGCTGCCTCAACCCCCACGGGGATTTTTAATCAGTAGATTGAGGCTTTATTTCCCTGTGCTGGAGCTCTGGGTTGGGTGGTCTGTCTTGCTCCCCAGTTGTTCCTCCGAGTTTATCTGCGCACAAATGTAGGACCGCCTGCTCCACCAGCTGCTGCCACGGTCTTACCAGCCAGCTGCAGCCCTGCATCCCGCTCCACAGTCTGGCGCTGGGTCCGTCAGCCGCTGCCTTACCTGCCCCGGTCCTCCACCACCACTTTGTGGCCAGTCCTGTCCGTGAGCCTGTCTCTGCCCCTTCTACCAGTCTGGATGAGTGTGTCTTCTTTAACTCCTTGGTTGTCAGACTTCCATACAGTTCGATTTTCTGTCACTTCTGGTTGTTTTTTGTTTTTAAATTGTTGTTGTCCTTCTTTTATTTGTGCAAGGAGGTACAATGTGTCTACCTATGCCTCCATCTTGGCCGGAAGTAATGATGTTAATTCTTCCTATACCCGAAAATTGTATATGCTTCCACTTATTTATATCTTCCTCAGTTTCTTTCTTTGATATCCAATAGTTTTCTGAGTACACGTCTTTTGCCTCCTTAGTGCTTACTCCTAGGTGCTTTTGTTGTTGTTGTTGCTATAGTAAATGGAACTGTCAAAATAAATGAGAGTAAATGGGATTGTTTTCTTAGTTTGTCTTTTTGATAGCTCATTATTGTGTATAAAAATGCCATCAGTTTCTAAATATTGACCTTGTATCCCACTACTTTGCTGAATGCATTTATTAGATCAAGTAGTCTTAAGGTGGATTCTATAGGGTTTTCTTTGTACACTATAATGTCATCTGTGAAAAATGACAATTTTACTTCCTCCTTTCCAATTTGGATGCCTTTTATTTCTTCTTGTCTGATCACTGTGGCTAGGACTTCCATTACTATGTTGCATAGATGGTGAAGGCAGACATCCCTGTCTTGTTCCTGATCTTAGTGGGAAAGCTTTTAGTTTTTGCCCATTGAGTATGTTGGCTATAGGTCTCTCATATATGGTCTTTATTATTTTGGAGTATGCTCCCTCTATTCCCACTTTGCTGATAGTTTTTATCATAAATAGGTGCTAGGCTTTATCAAATGCTTTTTCTGCATCTATTCATATGATCATGTGATTTTCACCTTTCATTTTCTTTATGTGATGCATCACATTTGTTGATTTATGAATATTGTACCATCCTTGCAACCATGGAATAAATCCCATTTGATCATGGTGTAAGATCTGTTTAATGTATTGCAAGACTGAAGTTTTTAATGGCTGTTTAGTCACAACCAATCCCCTGTTACCGGGTAATAGGCTTTCAACTTTTTGCTGTTAGAATGAGGATGACATCTTTTTACATAAATTCTCAGATTTCCAATTTATTCCTTGAGAAAAAGTTCTAGAAATAGAACCTACCAGGTAAAAGATAAAATGAACCTACCAAATTGCCTCACCCAAAAATCTCATTAAGAGTCTGATGGAAATTGTTTAAAAGATCAAATTTTGGCAATGCTTTGTTTTTCCATCCAAGGTTATGGTTTTGTCTTTCTAGTTATTCAGGTTGTCTCTTGTGCTTCTTTTATGTCTGTGTATATAGCCCATCCTTTCCTTATTAAACTTATGTTTAAGAAAAGGCCAATATTATTGATTATTTAATAATGTGCCCTCTCTGCTCAAATTCCATGTGTGAAATGGCTATCTTTGAATTGTGTTGTACTTGTTTCTATAAAGTTATTTTGTTCCTAATATGTGTGTCTAGGTTCTGCAAAAATACAAATAAAATGGTGAGATCAGAAAATTAAAAAGGCTGAGTAGAAGTGAAAACTTGTGGTCTAAAGAATTTCTGGTATTCTTCTCTAGTTGTCTGTTGGGGTTGCTGCCCCTCAGCCATGTATGTGAGGCCTCATCTGTACAACCAGTGGATTAGGCAGCAGCCTTGATCCTTTCCCAAGTAAAGGCAGATACAAAAGCTCCGTGGGGTTAGGAAGATAACATCTCATGAGGATGTCCTTTTGGTATGCATTTTTCTAGTTAGCAGTTCTATCATCTTATTATTAAAGTTATTTTTATTTGTTAGCAAAGATATTTGTTATGAATCATAATGTCAACTTTTAAACAAATGATGTCTTTTGGTCTTTTTGGTTTTATGCAGTAGAATCCTGCTTACCTGTGAAATGCAGTTAACACATCAGCTGGACCTATTTCCTGAATGCAGGGTGACCCTTCTGTTATTTAAAGATGTAAAAAATGCTGGAGACTTGAGAAAAAAGGCCATGGAAGGTGCCATTGATGGTTCATTAATAAACCCTACTGTGGTAAGTGCATGTGAGAATGAGTAAGATATATGGGGCGTTTAAGAATACGTTAACTTTTCATGATGTTACAGGTTATTCTAAAGTTGTCATCTTCAGATGTTCTTGTCCAAGCTGTGGAGTGGAGTCAGGTTTGGGCAACCTTGAATTTAACTGTGAGCAGAAGCTGAAATGTCAGGCCCTGCACTGAGGGAGAGGGAAGGTCTGGCTTCATAATGGCAGATGCCTGGCTCTCTATTTCTCACCTAAACTAGAAAATCTCGGCAGAGGAGGCATTGCATAGTCCTGAAGAACACGCACGGTGGAATCACATTGCTAGGACTTAATCCCAACTCTACCAATTATGATGACTTCGCACAAATGGTAGCCAACATTTATATAGCATTTACTCTGTCCCTGGCATTGTTCTAAGTGTTTTACATATACTAACTCATTTCATAACAATCCTGTGAAGTACTATGAGTACCTGCATCTAACAGATAAGACACTAAGGAATTTGCCCAAGTTCCCTCATTGGTAAGTGATCAGAGCTGGCATTCAAACCCAGAGATGCATTGCCTTCATTTCCTCATCTAGTGCCAGCGAATAAGAACGCCAATATCTTAGGGTAGTTTTAAGATTTAAAGAAAACGATACAAGTATAAAATGTTTAGGATATGACCTTTCCCATATTAGTCCTTGATAAATGTTATTTTCAAGTTTTTACCACTTAAGTTTTTGCAGTTTTAAAATTCTTTCTTTTTTTTTTTGAACACCCAGGTCCTTGAGGTAGCAATTTTGAAAATATAGTCCATAGGAATTGTGATGAGGTAAAACAGCCTGACCTTGGAGTGACCATGAGATAGGGCCTGCATCTTCAGCGTACTCAAATTCTGTGTGTGTAAATATTCTTGTTGTTCTCTTTGGTAGGTCGTTGATCCATTTCAGATACTTGTGGCAGCAAACAAAGCAGTTCATCTCTACAAACTAGGGAAGATGAAGACGAGAACTCTCGCTACTGAAATTATTTTCAACCTGTCCCCAAATAACAATGTAATTAATATAGATTTTCCTTACTTCACATCTGTTGGCCTTGCCATGATAGCACACGTGTTCCCCAGTGTTGAGCTGAAGGCTGAATCCCTGTAAACCTATTGTTAGCAACAAACCAAAGTAATAGTGAAGACAGGTCTGGACAGTGTTGAGGTTTAGCACTGCCTCTTACTAGAAAAATAAGCTTTGGAGCACAGGTCTTTCACCTCCTTGGTTAAATTTATTCCTAGTTGCATTTTTTTTGTTTGTTTTTGTTTTTTGTTTTCATTTTTGCTTTAGTAAATGGGATTGTTTTCTTAGTTTCCCTTTCTGATAGTTCATTATTGGTGTATAAAAATGCCATCAATTTCTGAATATTGGCTTTGTATCCTGCTACTTTGCCAAATTCATTTATTAGGTCAACTAGTTTTGTAACATTAGGTGATGATAGTTTTATCTTTATAAGGTCAGGAAGATCCCTATAAATGGTACCTAAATTTAAATGATAAAATAGTAGGCATGGATATTTGTGTGTTATCATATACATCTTTTATTCTCCCTATAAATTCCTTGAGGATAGAATTTGTCTTTTCCATACACCAAAAGCCTGCCTGATACCATGACCAGCCCTTAATACGTGCTTATTCACACACTCAGTGCACAGGAAGAACTTGTAGTTTGAGGTACTGATAGTAATCAAAGTTACTGAGTTAAAGACATTCCATATGTGGCACATAAAATTAAAAAAATAACTGAAGTTTTGCTGATTAAATTTTAGTATTACTATTACTAACACAAGCAGGCATATTATCAAAAAAATTAGAAAACCTGTGGTATGGTTTAAAATACAAATGTTTGAAATATTTATAAAATGCATAGTAATGGAATCCCCAGTACTTAGAGGAAAAAATTACTAGATGATTATTGTTTCTTTGAGATCATTTGAAATAATCCAAGAAACTATTCAGTTCAATAAACATCTGTTGAGTTTGTCCCTATTCCACTTACAGTTCTAGAAACAGAAGAAACAAATATGTTCTAAGGAAACCAGGTGAACAAGACAGAAGTTTAAAGGCCCTAAGATAAATGATATAATGGGAATAATGATTCACATGTGTGGGGACAGCAAAGAACAGTTTACTCTGTTAAGGGGGATGGTGCAGTGGGGAGTGACATTTGAACTGAACTTTGAAGGATGAGAGCATTCCAGGCACAGAACACATGTGCGCACAGTCAAAGAAGTATGAAGTGCTGGCATCTCCCAGTAGTCCAGACGGGCTGGAAGGCGGCAGTGCGTGGCTGAGGCTTGCCTGGGGCCAGAGGAGCAGGTTGTGTGTGCACTGTGCTGAGAAGTCGGAGCTTGATTCCACAGGAATGAGGTGCATCTTTGAGCAGAGTCCTCTAGGGGCAGGACTGGTAGATGTTGGGAAGGGACTGTTGACAATAAAAACTAGTTAGAGAGAACCCTTAGGATGTGAAAGTAAGAATCTGAGAAGGGAAGAAAGCAGATGGGAGATCCTTCAGATGTAGAAACTATTGGTTTATTGTCTTTTTTTCCTTAGATTTCAGAGGCTTTGAAAAAATTTGGTATCTCAGCGAATGACTCTTCAATTCTAATTGTTTACATTGAAGATGGAGAAAAACAAATAGATCAAGAAAACCTAATATCTCAGGTAGAAGGTCATCAAGTTTCTCTGAAAAATCTTCCTGAAATTACAAATATTACAGAAGTCAAAAAGGTTTGTAAATCCACATTTGTAGAGTGGGATAGCTGAGGAATAGTACTGATGCCGTTTGCTGTTGCTCACTAATGCTATTTTCTGAACTTCTAAGAAAGGTTAATATAATTTAAAATTACTTGAAAAATAATTACAGATACAAAGAATTAGAAGATGCATATTTATATAAAATATAATAAAAAAAGTTAGTTATAAAAGCATTCTCTAAGAGCCCTGGCTGGTGTGGCTCAGGGCTCTTAGAGAATGCTTTTATAACTAACTTTTTTTTATTATATTTTATATAAATATGCATCTTGAGGATCAGCCCACAAACCGAAAAGTTGTTGGTTAGATTCCTGGTTAGGACACCTGCCTCGCTTATGGGCCAGGTCCCCAGTTGGGGGCGTGAGAGAGGCAACTCGATCATGTATCTCTTGTACAGTGATGTTTCTCTCCCTTTCTCCCTCCCTTCCCTCTCTCTAAAAATAAATAAATAAAATCTTTAAAAATTTTTAAAAAGCATTCTTTAAGAAAGAATAGCTTAAATTTCAAGCTGACATAGTACATTTGTAATATAAAATATGTAACTTTAATGTGAAGTTAATGTCTAGTATGCTTTTAAAACTGGTACAAATTTGGTTTGTGTGTTTAGAGAGTTACCACTATAACTTCAATTTAAAGAGCATTTTTGACATAAGTGATGATTGCCATCTACTTTGCATAGTTTAATCACATTTGTAATTTCATATTATATCCCAATAATTAAATGATAATTTCATTTATACATATTTATATATTGAAATTTAGTAGTACATGAATAATTAGCAAATCATAATTTGTCTTTTATTTTTATAGGTATATAAACTATCTTCAAAAGAAGAAAGTATTGGGACATTGTTGGATAGTGTCATTTGTAGAATGTCAACAAAAGATGTTTTGTGAAATTACAGAAATATTAAAAATTTTCACCATTTGTAAAAACATGGATTTTCCTTTTCTGATAATAAAATTTATATATGTTCATCATAGGAAATTTTAAAACACAGAATGGTGTAACAAAAGGGAAAAAATGTAATCCTACCTGTTAATATTTTAAAAGATAATCACTGTTAGTATTATTTGTTATTTTCTTCTAACCTGCTATTTCCATTCAAATATATTTTATTTTTATATAATTGGAATAGTAATTACTATTTATTGGAGATCTACAAGATACTAGTATTTTGCCTTAGTGATTTTATATGTGCCTGATCATAACCCTGCTGTTACTCTTGGGTGTTCCGGTGTCCCCCTTCCAAGCTTCCTGGTTCTGTTTTACACACAAGAATTAATTTTATTCTCATAATACTGGGATAGATGTTGTTATTATCCCCATTTTACACACAGCCACAAAGATCATAGTAACTTGCCCAAGGTCCTACTGCTAGTATAAAATCACGTTTTATAAATAGTTTGGGTTTTTTTTTCTTGCTTTATATTTTGATTATATCCATCAAGGTAGACTAGGTCAGGGGTAGCAAAGCTTTCTGTGAAGAGCCAGATAGAAACTGTTTATAGCTTTGCAGGCCATATGGTCTCTGTTGCATCTACTGAACTCTTGCTGTTATAGTGCAGAAGCATCCGCAGACAACACATAAATGATGAGTGTGACTGTTATTACAGAAATAAGTGATGGGCAGGATTTGTCCCAAGGGCCATGGTTTGTGGAGTTCTGGGGTAGATTAGGCTGCAATGCTGGTCCCTATAGCTCATTGGCTTGACATGACAAAAGTTCCTTGCTCATCCCACAAAGCCAGCGTGAATTGTTGGAAGACTCATTGCAGTGACTCAAGAACAGTCTGTTGAAGGCTTCATCTCGACACATGCCCCATGGATCACTGCAGAGCTCAAAGGAACAAGGAATTACAAAGTGGCTCTTAAAGCTTTACCGTGAAAGTGACATGATGCTTATTAGCTCATGTTTCACTGTCCAAAGACAGAAAAAAAAAAGGACAAAGCCAGTCATAACCATTCCAACTTCAAAAGGTATGGAGAAGTGTGATCCTGCCATGTGCTAGAAAGTGAAGAGGTAGGAATAACTAGGGAACAAACTTTAATGATTTCCCTCACGATCATAAATAATGGAGTACAGAAGCACATAGCTAATGTTTCTTTTGTTTTATCGTTCAAGTACAGTTGTCTCATTTTACCCCCACCACTTCCCCCCCACCCCAGCCATCCCCAGCCCCCACCCCTCATCCTATGCCCCTTTAGTTTTGTCTATGTGTCCTTTATACTTGTTCCTGAAAACCCCTCCCCCTTTACCTTTATTATCCTTCCCACCTCCCCTCTGGTTACTATCAGTTTGTTTTTAATTTCCCTGTCTCTAGTTATATTTTGCTTGCTTGTTTGTTTTGTTGATTAGGTACCACTTATAGGTGAGATCGTATGGTATTTGTCTTTCACCACCTGGCTTATTTTACTAGCATAATGCTCTCCAGATCCATCCATCTGTCACAAAGGGTAGGAGCTCCTTCTTTCTTTCTACTGCGTAGTACTCCATTGTGTAAATGTACCATGGTGTTTTGATCCACCCATTTACTGATGGTTACTTAGGTAGCTTCCAACACCTGGCTATTTTAAATTGTGCTGCTCTGAACATTGGGCTGCATAGGTACTTTTGGATTGGTGTTTCAGGGTTCTTAGGGTATAATCCTAGCAGTGGAGTTTCTGAGTCCAAAAGGCAGTTTCATTGTTAGTTTTCTGAGGAAATTCCATACTGTTTTCCATGGTGGCTGCACCAGTCTGCATTCCCACCAACAGTGCACTAGGGTTCCCGTTTCTCCACATCCTGTCCAGCACTTGTTTGTTGATTTGTTTATGATGGTCATTCTGACCGGTGTGAAGTGGTATCTCATTGTGGTTTTAATTTGCATCTCTCTGATGGCTAGTGATGCTGAGCATCTTTTCATATGTCTCTGCGCCCTTTGTATACCCTTGTTGGAGAAGTGTCTGTTCGAGTACTTGGCCCATTTTTAATTGGGTTGTTTGTCTTCCTGAAGTGGAGTCATGTGAGTTCTTTATATATTTTGGAGATCAAACCCTTGTCCCAGGTATCATTGGCAAATATGTTTTCCCATATAGTTGGTTCTCTTTTCATTTTAATGCTGTTTTCTTTAGCTGTGCAGAAGCTTTTCGTCATGTAGTTGTCCAGATCTCCCCAACACCAGTGGTTGAAAAGACTGTTTTTACTTCATTTTATGCTTCTGCCCCCTTTGTTGTATATTAATTGACCATAGAGACTTGGGTTTATTTCTGGACTCTCTATTCTGTTTCATTGGTCTATATGTCTGTTCTCATGCCAGTATCAGGCTGTTTTGATTACAGTGGCCTAGTAATACAATTTGGTATCAGATGATCCCTTCTACTTTGTTCTTTCTCAAAATTGCTACAGCTATTTGGGGTCATTTATGGGTCCATATAAATTTCTGAAATGTTTGTTCTATATCTGTGAAATATGCCATTGGTACTTTAATAGAGATTGCACTGAATCTATAGATTGCTTTGGGTAGTATGGACATTTTGATGATGTTAATTCTTCTAATCCATGAACATGGTACATGCGTCCATTTGTTTGTGTCTTCCTTAACTTCTTCAGTGTTGTATAGTTTTCCGAGTAGAGGTCTTTTGCCTCCTTAGTTAGGTTTATGCCTATGTACTTGATTTTTCTTGGTGCTATATCAAATTGGATTTTTTTTCTGATTTCTGTTTCTGATATTTCATTGTTGGTATACAAAAATGCCTTTGATTTCTGAATATTGGCTTTATATCCCATTGTTTTGCCAAATTCATTCATTAGGTAGAGTAGTTTTTTAATGGAGTCTATAGAATCTACTATGTACACTTTCATGTCATCTGCAAAATGATAGTTTTGCTTCCTTCTTTCCAATTTGGATGTCTTTTATTTCTTTTTCTTGTCTGATTATTGTGACTAGGACTTCCTGTACTATGTTGAATAGAAGTGGTGAAAGTGGACATCCTTATCTTGTTGCTGATCTTAGTGGGAAAGCTTTTAGTTTTTATCCATTGAGTATGATGTTGGCTGTAGGTCTCTTGTATATGGCTTTTATTGTATTGAGGAATGTTCCCTCTACTTCCACTTTGCTGAGTGTCTTTATCATAAATGGGTGCTGTACCTTATCAAATGCTTTTTCTGCATCTATTGATACAGTTATGTGATTTTTGCCTTTCCTTTTGTTTATGTGATGTGTTACATTTACTGATTTGTGAATATTGAACCGTTCTTGCATCCCTGGGATGAATCCCACTTGGTCATGGTATATGATTTTTTTAATGTATTGTTGGATGTGGTCTGCCCATATTTTGTTGAGGATTTTAGCGTCTGTGTTCATCAGTGATACTTGCTTATAGTTTTCTTTCTTTGTTGTGTCTTTATATGGTTTTGGGATTAGGATGATGCTGACTTCATAAAAAGAGTTTGGGAGTCTTACATCTTACTGAATTTTTTGGAATATTCTGTGAAGTATAGGGTTAGCTCTTCCTTAAAAGTTTTGTAAAATTCTCCTGTGAAACCATCTGGTCCAGGGCTTTTGTGTGTCGGGAGTTTTTTGATTATTGCTTCAATTTCATCAGCTGTTATTGGTCTGTTCAGGCTTTCTCTTCTTCATTGAGTTTTGGAAGGTTATATTTTTCTAGAAATTTGTCCATTTCACCTAGGTTTTCAAATGTCTTGGCATACAGTTCTTCATAGTAATTTCTTATGGTGCTTTGTATTTCTGTGGTATCAGTTGTAGTCTCTCCTCTTTCATTTCTGATTGTGTTTATTTGGTTCTTCTCTTTTTCTTGATGAGTCTGCTTAGAGGTTTGTCAATTTTGTTTATATTTTCAAAGAACCAGCTCCTGGTTCTTGATCCTTAGAATTCTAAGAATTTCTTGATCCTTAGAATTGTGATTTTATGTCTCTATGTCATTTAATTCTGCTCTAATCTTGGTTATTTCCTTTCTTCTACTTGTTCTGGGCTGTCTTGGTTTTTGTTCCTCCAGTTCTTGTAGGCTTAGGTTGTTTATTTGAAATGTTTCTGTCTTTTTTGGGTATGCCTGTATTGCTATGAACTTCTCTCTCAGGACTACCTTCACTGTGTCCTGTAAGTTTTGGACTGTTGTGAGTTTATTTTCATTTGTTTGCAGAAACTTTTTTGATTTCTTCCTTGATCTCATTCTTAACCCATGCATTGTCTAATAGCATGCTATTCAATCTCTATGAATTTAAGTGGTTTTGAGTTTTTTCCTTAAGATTGGTTTCTAGTTTCAGTCCTTTGTGGTTGGAGAAAATGCTTGATATGATTTCAGTTTTCTTGGATTTGTTGAGGCTTGCCTTGTGTCCTATCATGTGGTCTATCTTTGAAAATGTACCATGTGCATTTGAAAAGAATGTATACTTTGGTTCTTTGGGATGACAGGTTCTATATGTATCAGTTAAGTCCATTGATCTAGGACATTGTTCAATGCCGCAATATCTTTGTTGATATTTTATTTGGAAGATCTATCCATTTTTGACAGTGTGGTGTTAATATTCCCTATTATAATTGTGTTGCTGTCAATATCTTTCTTGAAGTCCTCCAAGATTTTCTTTATGTATTTGGGTGCTCTTACGTTGGATGCATATATGTTTATAATGTTTATGCCATGCCTTCTTGATGGATTCTTCCCTTGAGTATTATGAAGTATCCTGGGTCTCCTTATGGCCCTTATTTTGAAGTCTATTTTGTCTGAGATGAGTATTTTGTTTCCATATCCCTTTGCTTGGAATATTTTTTTTTCCAACCCTTCACTTTCAGTCTGTGTAGGTCTTTTGTTCTGATGTGGACCTCTTATAGACAGCATATGTGTGGGTCATGTTTTCTTATCCATTTAGCTACTCTGTTTCTTTTAATTGGAGCATTTAATCCATTAACATCTAAGGTTATGGATAGGTACTTATTCATTTCCCCCCCTTTGTACTTGTGTTCCTCCCTTTCTCACTCTTTTCCTTCCTCTTCTTATAGTAATCCCTTTAACATATTTTGCAGAGCTGGTTTGGAAGAGGTGTATTCTTTGAGGCTACTTTTGTCTGGGAAACTCCTTATTTCACCTTCCATTTTAATCAAGAGCCTCACTGGCTAGAGTATTCTTGGTTGCAGGCCTTTGTTTTTCATTACTTGGACTATCTCTTGCTGTTCCCTTCTGGATCACAGTGTTTCTGTTGAGAAGTCAGCTGCTAGCCTTATCAGAGCCCCTTTGTTACTTCTTGTTTCTCCCTTGTTGCTTTTAAGATTCTCTCTTTGTCTTCAATACTTGGCGTTTTAATTATGATATGTCTTGGAGCAGGCCATTTTGGGTTCATCTTGCTTGGGATCCTCTGTGCTTCCTGAACTTACATGGTTTTCTCCCTCTCCAAGTTCAGAAAGTTTTCTGTCATTTTTTCAAACAGGCTTTCTATGCCTTGTTCCTTTTCTTCTCCTGGTATTTCTATGATTTGAATGTTGTTGTATTTCATGTTATTGTGGAGTTCCCTTAAGCTAACTTCATATTTTTTTAGTCATTTTTCATGCAGCTGCTCTACTTGGCTCTTTCTTTCCACCTTGTCTTCCAGCTCACTAATTCAGTCCTCTGCTTCATCCAGTCTACTTGTAATTCATTCTACTGTGTTTTTAATTTCAGAAATTTTCTTTTTCATTTCTTTCTGTTTTTTTTTTGTTTATAGCTTCTATTTCCTTTTTCATACTGTTGTAGTTGTCACTCAGTTCCTTGTCATTGTCTGCAAGTTCCTTGAACATTCTTATAACCATTATTTTGAATTCTATATCTGATGGTTTGCTTACCTCCATTTCATTTAGCTCTTTTAGTGGGGAGTCTTCCACTCCATACCGTTTGATTGCAGGTCCTTTTTTGGTCTCCCCATTTTAGGTGACTCTTTTTGTTTGTTTCTGCACTTCCTGATGTTCTGCTTTGCTAGCTGTCTTTGCAGGGTGGGCTTCTGTGGTAGGATTTCTGTGGGGTTCAGTGGTGTGGTCTCTTTGATCTCCTTGTCTGGATGCTCTAGGGTTGCCCTTTTTTCTGTTTGTGTGGGCTCTCTTGTTTTACTTGGGTTTTTACTTGTTGGTAGTTCCTTTGTTGTATAGCTCCTCCAGGAGGTATATTGGTGTTCACATTTCCCATCTACTCTTGTATGTGATCAGTGGCAGGGGGAAGGCAAAATGGATTAAGACAGCGGGAGAGTATTCTATGGGATTTAAAGTACCAACAAGTAGAAAAGAGGTAGGGGATCCTCTGGATTAGAATAGCATTAACCATGATATTTCACCTAACTAGCCACTTCCATAAAAGGTGAAAAAGAGATAAGACTCTTGTTAGAGGGGAGAAGGATTTTGAGCTGAATCCAGAAAACAGAGAGCTTGTGCAAGGTCAGAGGATGAGCTATGGTGAGAGTAAAGGATAGAAAGTAAGCATAGTGTGCGAGAGAATAGAGTTAACCCCAGCAATAATAAAATTCAGGAATATAGTGAAATGGGCTAGGATCCAGGCAGGGTGGCTGTGTAGTATTTACAATAATATGGGACAATACTTACTTACAATAGTACTGGAACAACAATAATATAACAGAATCTATATGATCTGAATAACAAGAATAGGAAGTACTCAACCTACAGTAGTGTGCTATTGGAACTCAAGTGAAGTGAAAGAAGGAAAATTAAAATATAATATGAAAGAATCAGGGAAACCAGTCAAACAGTGCAATTAAATAAAACTAAACAGAAAGAAGAGAAAAAATACTAATGAAATAAAAAGTAAAAAAAAAACCCACAAACAATATTATGCAAGTTGTATAGGGTAGCAAAGTGAAATTTGTCTCAGTTTCTCTGATGTTGTGGTTAGCCTTGTGCTCCCTTTTGGATCTGTCTCTGGACCTTTCACAGCTCTGGGTGTTATTGTCTCACTTGGGAAGTAAAGGGGGACGGGTGGGGAGAAGAAAAAAAGCCTCCTGCAGACTGTAAACCTGCCAAGGGAGTTCTCCTGGTCTTCCTGGTTGCTGCAGGCTGAGGAGGACTGGGCTTCGCTTTCCTCACTTCCTCTGGTGGTGTGAGGATGGGGGCCAGGTCTGGGCGGCAATATTCACAGTTGCCCAGCCTCCAGCCCATGTCCTCCGTTCGTTGCCAGGCCCCCACTGTCCCTCTGTGCCAGGCCAATGCCTTTAACCCCCCAGTTAAACCACCTGTGATATGCACTAATTATGGAAAACTCACACACCACCTTCTACCTCTGCTGGCCTAGGTGCTAGGCACCCTCAAAGTCTCTTCAGGGTAGTTCAGCTCCCCCACTGAGTTAAGTCTTTCTGTGGAATGCTAACTCCCTGAGCCCTGCTGCCCTCCTCAGCCAGCCAGCCAGCCAGCCACAGCACAAGAGTTCCTTAAGCAGCAACTGCGAGCTTTTTTTTTTTTTTAATAAAATCCTCATTTTTAAGCCCACTGTTCTTAACAATCACCTGGCTTTTCACACAGCCCAACTTTCTAACCAGACCGGAGACTATCTGGGTCAGGGTCCAACGCAACCTAACTCTTCTCCCTTCTCTGGGTGTCGCCCAGCTCCCCAATTGCTCTGGTGGAGTGCACAGTCCCAGCAGGTGAACACTGCCCCTGTGCATCTCTCACTTCGTCTACCACCCCGCACCCCGCCCCGCCCCAGCAACCTCAAGCATCCAGGTCTGTTCTGCTGCTGCTCTGTGCTCTGTCTTCCCTGCCTCGGTAGGGGAGGGAGCTGCTGATCTGGCTCTGTTCCAAGGATCCTGGGGCAGGCACTGGGCTGGGGGCTGCAGCAGCTCTGGTCCCTGCGCTGGTCCCAGGGACCTTACTGTCCCAGTGCAATCTCCTTACTGTCTGTTTTTCAATGTCCTCTAAAATTTTGGCCTCCACACTTCATATGAGCTAGGGTTTCGTTGCCTGTACGTTCCTCAGAAGATCTGCTAGGTGTTCCAGCTGAGCACAGGGGGAACCGGGCTCTGCTCCCACCTACCTCACCACCATCTTCCCTGAGTGTTTCCTGCATGTACTGTGCTAAGCACTTTATAAGCACTCCCTCAGTCCTCATTACAACCCCAAGAGATTTACCAAGTGAGGAACCAGACTTGGTCTCTCTACTTCAAAAAATTTCAAGCATGCAAGACAGTTGCAAATATTACAATGAATAGCCATGTGTCTTTCATGTGAATTCACCATCTGTCAATATTTGCTGCATTTGGTGTGTGTCAAGTACCTGTCTGCGTGTCATACACGCAGCACCTGCTTTTCTTCTGAACTATTTGAAAGGAATTTGCAGACCTTGGGGTACTCTCCCTACACTGTATTTAATTGCCATGGCTCTTGGTCTCCTTTAATCTAGAACAATCCTTTTATAAAATATGTTGACATTTTTTTAGAGTACTATAGATCTTTTTCAGAATTCCACGACCTGGAATTGTTCATAATTTGAGTCGATTCAAATATTTTTTGGAATAATAGTAGGTAGATGGATTTCAGGTCCCCCCTGTTGCATGTCGTCGAGAGGCACACAATGTGTTGTCCACCACACTGGAGAAGTGAAGTCCGATCACTTGGTCCAGATGGTACCCCCAAACCTCTCCATTAGAAAGGCAGCTTTCCCCTGAAGCTCAGAGAGCTCAGCTCCCCTCAGAGCTCACAATGCTGGGGTCAGGGTTAAGTCTCAGGCCTCGTAGGCTGTGCTCCTGATGACTCCATCGCTCCACTTCATCCCATGCCACCACTCTCAAACATGCTCATTTCACCTATTTTTTAAAGGGGGAAGAGGGCCAAATTATTATTATCTAAAAATTTGATTACAACAGATTTTGTTGGCATTAAACTTAGAGGTATTTTAAGTGTGAATATGGATATAAACCAAAAACCAGAAACTACATTTGGTAAAAACATGAGAAGTGTTCCAGTAACTACAGATTTGAAGGCAGAAAGCAATTTAGAGAAACAGACAAACCCCATCTTTACGATTGTACCTCACATTTGAACGTCAGTAGTGCATTAGTAAACTGTTCACATTTAGGATCTTCACCTTGAGATCTGACAGCTATTTCTTGAAAACTTTCTTGGTACTCTGTGCAAATAAATTGGTCTTCCACATGCCCTAGATACACTTAAAATATCTCCATTGTGTATATACAAAATACCTACCATTTGGGCAAGCAAAGTATGTACTTTCATAACCAATCTATAATGTACCTCTCAAATATAAACATTATATGCACAGTACATGGTATATAGTATTTACAAAATAAAATGTAATACGAGCTGTAAATTTTAAAACTCATCTTTTGCACTTGTAGTTTGCAACAATAAAATTTCCATTCTGACTAACATTCAAGAGTCCAGAAATTTGGGGAAAAATATGTTTTACATACATACTGAAATCCAAGATCTAAGTTTGAACTTCTGGGCAAGTTTTTAAATGTATTGCTATCAAATCCCTATTTGGGTTGGTATTTCCAATACTGCTCCCCATCCAGTGACTCGATGGCTTTGGAAGAACACCAGGAGGACGTGCATCACTGAACTGCCCCAGCGTAATTTTCCTTTTGGCTCACTCCAGTTAGAAATGCTGATTTCTTCAAATGCTTTTTTAAAAAAATGGTCTCAGTATTTTTAAAAGGCTTTTTTCCACCCTGCTTCTGAATTCTGTCAGAAGAAACAGAATTCTGACAAAAGTTATTTTAATTTCTTTTTATATCAGTGGTCTTGGTTAGTGGTAAGTTACATCTGCTTTTTGTCTGTTTATCTTTCGTTGTTCACATGAGTGCACGTTAGGAACAAGTTGCCCCTGGGGAATATAATTTTCTCTGATTTTCCTCTTTTCTAAGCAAGGGCTGACCAGGCGCCACAGGAGGCAGCAGACCAGGAAAAAGACGCGCTTCCTCGGTTCCGAGTGAGTTGGCAAGACCTGAGACCTAGGCTGCTGCCCGGTCCCGACTTCAGCGCTGCGCTCCACTCCGCAGATTGGGCCCCGCCTGTTGCTGCTGGTGCTGGTGGAACCGCACTTTCTTCTTTCGCCGCTTCTTTGGGGAGGCCCGAGAGGTGTCCCACGCGGGGGCAAGGCTGCTGTTGGGGAGAGGTGCCAGCACGCCAGTCTGAGGGGTAAGACCCGTGAGGGAGGAACAGGGTGGGGGCAGTTCCCGGGGGTCCGAAATCCGGGGGAAAGCTGCGGAGCCGAGGGCCACAGCGCGGGGGAAAAGCCCGGGGGTGCAAGGCGGCAGCCTGGGACTAGAGGCTCCTGCGGCTCCAGCTGCAGATCGTGAAGACAGCCCAGCGCTGGGAGGGAAGTGGCTCCGCAGGAGGAGGAGCAAGTAGAGCCGGAGAAGCCGGCCGTGGCTCAGTGAGACTGAGTGCAGACTGTGCGTGTTCGTTTCATTGCTGTGTAACCCACCACATGCGCAATTCTATTACACATTCGTGTTGCTTTTATTTTTGCCCCATAACAAGTAAATCTTGGTAGATGTTGCTCTTTTTTTATGATAGCGTCCCCGAAGCAGAATTATTGGGAAATAGGATATGCACTCCTTAAAGGCTTTTAATACCAGAAAGTTGCGCCATTTTGCATACCCAGTAGCGGAGCGCAAGCTTGCGAATCCCTGCCAGGCCTTTTAACTTTTAAGCATTTTGCCATTGCGACATGTCTGACAATTGATAAGTTGAACTCATATGTTTATTGGTTTGCATGTTATGAAGAGCGGTTTTACAGGTCTCGTTTCTGTTAACGACAGACGGTGTTTTCAGCTCCTTCTAACAAGAAGAAAAAAAATCAAAGCATTGCCATTCCTGGGGAAGAAGCTCCACAAGTCTTTTAGAGAAAGTCGTTTTAGCCAAGTTAGGAGCAGTTTTCTTTACATTAATTAACCTGGTAGCTCCAGAGCCCAAATGCTCCACGGGCGAAAGCAAACTGTTCCTACAGAGCATTCGGTTCTGGGAGGGAAGGGATGCAGGTTGGTAGACCACGGAGATTTGGCTCCTTAGTCAAGGATTACATACCAAAGCAAAAAGTTGGCTGTCTTCCCCTGTGCTCTGGAACACGGTGGGGGAAATGCACTGTTAGCCTGGTGACCACTGTTGCTCTGCATCTACCCAGTCTTGAACTGAGTTGCTGCAGGTGAAACGTCTTTAGATCCTATCAATTACCCCCCAACACACTGAAAATTACAGGGACTGATCATAAGCCCTGTGCCTTCTTTTTAGGCTGTTCCAGAACCTAACAGCACCTTCTCCACCCCAACTAATTATTAGTAGTTACAGAGGTGAATGGAGAACAGACACCCTGACCTGTCCTGGCCCAGCTCCTTGACAGTGGTGTTCATGATTAACAAATCAGGACCCACCCAATGAGGTGGCCTCCAGGGCCTGGTCCCCAGAGGCAGTGCAGGCCCTGCACAGTCTTCCTGAACGCCAGTCAGTGCTGAGGGAGGAGGCAAGG
>PVIA01010807.1:0-49194 GCA_004024845.1 Tonatia bakeri
CTGAGGAAGCCAACAGCCAGGCAGCCAAACTCCCAAAGCTCTGTGCATCAAGGCACTGCCCTGCTTGGACCTCCACGTGTGACACCACAAAGGTCGTGGTGGTGTGTGTGTGTGTGTGTGTGTGTGTGTGTGTGTGTGTGTGTGTGTGTGTTTATGGTGCACGTAATATCTGTGGGTGTGAGGGGGTGACACAGACGGATGGGCTGCCAGCACCACAGAATGTGACCAGTGGCCATGTGTGGGCAGCAGGTACAAGGAGAGGATTTTATTTCCTTGACTGCACTTGGCTAAATTTTCCCAAATTACTACAAAGAGTTTTTATCATTAGGAGGTATATATTACGATAAAAAGATAAACCACAGCTGGAGACTGGTTACATGGTTGCTTGTATGTGTGAGAACTCACCAAGGTGCACACTTGTGGTCTGGGCACTATTCTGTGTGTGTTACACAGATTTCCACTGCAGGGCTCACACCCTGTGTGAGCGGGCAGGGATCAGGCCAGCCAAAGGGCGCCTCCAGCTGACGGGCGCCTGAATAACAGGTGCTGTGCTCTGGAAAGTACCTTTCTAAGGCGGGTGCTTGCTGTAACCCACCCCCACCCCAACATCTCTCTGCTCCTGGCCCCCAGTGCCCAGGTAACGACGAGGTTTTAGCAAGAAGAGTCAGCCATGTCTCCTCTCTGAGCCCCAAATCCGGAAAGAAAGCTACTCCCAGAAAGGAACTCAAGGAGGAGAGAACTTTATGAGGGTCCAGGAGGTGGGGAAGAGACTGAGAGCCTTTCGGTGGGTGGGGGGCAGTAACAGGGGACGGAGAGGGGGCTTCCAGCTGGAGAAGGAGCCGATGGCTCCTGGTTAGGGTGTCAGACCAGAATGAGGCTGATGGCCCACCCTGGCACCCTCTCCTGGACCTGGGGACAGCGGCAGGGGAAACTAGGGCTACCAGCCTGTCCGCCTGTCCTCTCAGCCCCGCCTGCCACCCTGTCTGATGCGCAGGAGCCCCAGGGGCACCTCTGGGAGGAGGAGGTGCCCAGCTTCCGGGCACCCTGCCGGGAGAACTGTCTCCAAAGAAACTCCCTCCTGACAAAAGAACTCCGTTTATCAAATGGTGGCAGGTAAACAATTTGAGATATAATTTGTGGCTATGAAATAATTATTAATATGGTATTATTAATTTGATAATGCATGGATTGTTCTTACCGGAATTCTTCCAGGGTGGACACTGGAAGATTTAAAATAAAATGCAATTTAAGCTTGTGGAAGTGTCTACAGTTTCTTTGCTGGGGAAGAATGCTATTTGTGCTGAATGCTGCTGCTGGAATCCTTATTTTTTTATGCCCCCACATTCCTGTATTTAATCGCCGGCAAACAAATAAGACGCCGGGACTTGAGCCCTAAGACAACACGCGCAGAGCTGGGCACACTTCTGCTACTCCACCCACACGTCCCCGCAGCCTGTCCTCGCCAGGTTTCCTCACAGCACGTCCCCGTGTCACCTGCACCTTGCCCGTAAAAGAGGAAATATACATGCACACCAAACCCCGTTACCTCTCCAGCGAATGTTCATGAAGGAGAGGAAAAACTGGGCTCCCTTTGATCCTCTGGCCACCTCGGCAGCTGGGCTCTGGAAGCCGCTCATCTGGCAGCAATTTTTCTCCAGCGAGTAAGAGCCTCAGGCTGCAACCCACTCTCCCACCCCCACCCCCACCCCCCCCCCCACCCCAGTCTCCCGTGGGCCTGCGTGCCGCCACGAGCAGGCCCAGCACGGAGGGGAGGTTTAACAATAAGGCCGTGCAATGTCTGATAAGGTGATGGCCAGTGTTTATCTTCCAACCTAGCCTGGGAGCCACACCTGAAAGCAAAATTTAAAAGAAGAATTAACTCTTTACAAAAGAGTCGGCAAGTGGGGGAAGAGGGCCGCTCACTCGGCGGAAGTCACAGGTTCGGTGGCGGTGGCCTGAGACTTCCCGCACCCCAGGGCCCAGCCCCTGGCATCCCTGCCCAGTCTGCAGGGAGGAGGGGTGGGCAGGCAGGGGCTGTTCCCAGGGCTGCGGCTAATGCCTGCCCCCCGCCCTTCTCCACTGGACGACTCTCTGTTAGACTTATCCATTTCCTCATTCCACAGTGGAACCCCGCAGCTCAACCCGGCGTGAACCTGGGGAGAGCCTAAGTTTGCACGGTAAACTTCTCTGTTTCAAATCTCCAACAAAGCATGGAATTTCAGGCCAAACAAGCCATGGGGCGCAGTGGTTTGTTTCCAACCTGGAGAACCAAGAACAGCCCACGTAATCACACGAATAACTTTTTCTCACTCACCTTCTCCAATTCCAGGATCCCACCCACCATTTCTCTGGGAAACCATGAACCCCAAGAACCACCCCACCCCCACCACTGACCAGTTGGTGTGCAAAGAGAAACAGAAATAATGATGTAAAATCATTAACCATCGCAAATCTATTAAGAAAATGTCAGGTGGGGCGGGGGAAAGTGGCGGCGGGAAAAAGGAGACAACTGTACTTGAACAACAATTTAGAAAGTCACAGTACACCGCGTCTGGAGGGCCACAGAGGAAGCAGGCCAGGTTTCCCCATGGGGCACCCAGGGCAGCTCACCCTGGAGGGGTCTCAGCTGGGGAGGGGCAGGAACAAGGGTGCAGTACTTACTGTGTGTTTACGTAGCTCCCTCTGTGCCCAGCGTGGCCACCTGCAGCACACTGAGATTACATTGTAGCCAAAAGAGTTTCCTTTTTCACGGGATACCTCACCTAACAGTGTTTTCACGTTCTTTTTGTGTAACCTACGCAGCTTTCACCGAAGCCACAGTAACTCTTCCCTGTTTCTTTTACGACACTTGTCTTCCTGCACACGCAACAGCAAACCACATCCAGGGAGAACCGTTTCCTTTTCCTGCTCGGTCCGCTCTGAAAAACCCACTCGGGCAAAATGTCACGCCCGTGTTTCCCTAATGACTATTCCCCTCCAGCGCCAGGCTCCCCTTCCTAGGGGGATAATAGAGATAATACTATTTTACGTGAAATTATTAGTCTCGAATGAGATTGTGTACAGGCATAAAATCTGGGAGTCCACGTTTAAATCTGTGACAGCAGTTACGCCCCCTACAGCTTGAGTGTGGCGGTCATTTGGAGACAGAACACGAGTCGAACCCGGAAACACAGCATCCTCGTCTCAACGGAACCTTGAGCCACTTCTTGAAGCCTGTAGCAATCCGTTCCACCCAGACACGGAGGCCACAGTTTGAGAAGGGAAGGGGTCGACTTTGGAAAAGAGAACGGAGAGAAAAGCAGGCTGCAAATGGTGCGTGTCTGCAGCCACTCAGCATCCGGGCACGGCGCTGTGCTGGCCTCGCGCGGTGCGTCCCCGCTGCACATACCTGCACCATATTTGGCCACTGCCCCTGAGCTGGTTTCCCACAGTAGCAGCCTGTCGGTCTCCTCTTGAGTATAAATAAAGCCTTTCTTAAAATAGCCCATTCTACACCTCTCACGGTCAGCCAGGGCCACTACCAAGGTCTGCAATTCGATTTCAAAGTGCAGTGATGAGTAGCTCGCCCCTTCCTCAGTTACTCCTTCCCCTTCTTTTCTGAGAGCTTTGCAGTTCACGTGCAGGAGACTCTGGCTTGCTGGGACCGAGAAGGTGCACCTGCCTGTCTTGCCTTCTCCTCCAAGCCACTCCACCAAAGCCACGGAATTATATGCTTTTGCTTTAACTTTTTTTTTTTTTTTTTCAGGAAAAAAGAAAGGGATACTGATTCTGACTTCAAGGAGAACAGGACACTCAGACCAACTTATACCCAGGGACACGGAGTTAATAAAAAAAGATGTAATAAAGCCCTGGCCAGATGGCTCTGCTGATTATGGAGTGTTGCCCTGTGCACCAAAAGGTTGCAGGTTCAATTCCCAGTCAGGGCACAAACCCAGGCTGCAGGTTTGACCCCCATTGGGACACGCGCCAGAGGCAGCTGTTTGACGTCTCTCTCTTCCCCATCTTCTGCTCTCTCTAAAAATCATCCTCGAATGAGGATTTTTAAAAAAGTAATAGAAATTAAGATGCCTAAACATGATTACTCATCATTTGCTTCACCCTTGATTTCTAAGACTTTTGAATGGGCCACGTGGATTGGCATGCACTAACGTTAGCCTATGTCTATTCTCTTTTTCCCACTCACCCTCTAAGGAAACGACAGAACTTCTATCGTGTAACTTGACCATCGCCGATAATTCAGTCCCACTTAAGCATTCTAATACTTTTTACAAACAGTACTCTGAAACCCACTTCCTCTACTCAAATACCAGACCTTTGCCCCTGTTTTTCTTAACCCCTACTGTAGCTCGCACGCTACGCCACAAAACTTGAGTCCACAGAACTTGACGAACATTTCTGGGGTCGTTATTACAGAAGAGGCGCTGTGCTAGGCACTCAGGCGATTACCACCTTACTGATGTTCACAGAAGCCCCGTAACGTCAGCACCCAACCTCCTACTTTTCAGACTCGGGAGCGGACCTTGTTCAGAAAAGTTAGAACACCTGCTCCCAGGTGCCTCGTCCATCTGCATTGCGGTTTGAAAGCAGGGGTTCAGACTGCGGCTCCAAGTCTGTGATGGGACCTCCCTCTGACCCAGCCTCTTCTCAGTGACCGTGGAGTGGGAAGGGAGGGCCAACCAAGGAACCAGTGGGAGGGCCCCGCACTCCCAACAGGAGGCAGCGAAGCCCCAGGCGGGCGGCTCAACGGCTGAGTTGTACGTGGAAGAGAGTCCGATCTCGTTTCTGAGACTCCACGCTGGGATACCAGAGGAAAGCAATACAAGCCTGGACGGGAACAAAGACCCAGGAGTCCCAGCTGAAGAAAGAAGGAAATGGGCTTCGTGCAGTGCATGCCACATGCTGAGGAGTGGGTGGGAGTTTGAGAGACCCTGAATGTTGGACGGTGGGGGAAACGAGGCTTCGTGCTCCAAGGGGCCAGACACGTGGAGACTCCATCAGAGCCGCACAAGGCACGAGGTCCGAGAGGGAAGGTTTCAGGCCCAGGGGCTAAGCTTCGGGGAAGGCTCGGCCTTAAGGTGCAGGAAGAGAGAGAACACCCAGGCACCCCAGTCGAACGCCCAGACACCGGAGTGGAGAAGAAACAGAAGCAGACAGGAAAGTGAGCAGGAAAGCATGTTCCCAAAGCTACAAGGACTGTTCAGAAAGTCTGAAAAAGCTCTCCCACCCGCCCTCCAAGAAAAGTTCCATCTGGAAAGAAAAGGAGTTGGGGAGAAGGGAAAACCCTGAGCACACGTCACAAAAAATCACTATGAAGTCTGACTCCCGGTGAGCGACGGGTGTATTCTTGGTGCTTCAGAGCACTCATTTTTGTCTGAAATAAATTACACACTGTCATTGACAGATAAATGACAATTAACAGACAAATAAGTATTTATCTATGTTTAAAAGGTGCTAAATAAAGAATAAACCAGCCTGGATGATGGCTCTGTGCAACACACTTCACACTGCATTACACCCTGGGCCTTTCTCTCTTCTACGTGCACCCCAGTGGTCTGTCAACGCATTCAGGCCACACCAATGACGTGGCCCCTGCACTCGACATCCTGACATGCTCTCCGCCCTCATCTTTTCTTCGGATGCGAGGTCGGTTCCTGGAGGATGATAAACACTCTTCGTTTACAAGCCAGAGTGCTGAAAAGTGCTATTCTGAGGCCTGCGAACAGCTGGGCTTCCCCAAAAGAGAGAAGCGTTAGGAGCTGCTTGGAGAGCCATAATATCGATTAGCAGGACACAAGAACTTTTTTTAGAAAAAGCCTACCTATTAACATCCGACAGAACGCATTTTCACAGAGTGTTTTTGGGGGATTTGCCATTGACCCAAGGGGATCCCTGAGGTTGGAAACAAGTAACACCTTTTCTCCTACAGAGCCCGGTGGGTAACTTTTCTCCAGACCTGTCACTCCCTAGTCACGAACAGATGAATGAATCACTGAGGAGCATGGACCAGCTTTCTTAAATTATTTTCACATTCCTTTTTGCTATGGCTTGCCAGGTGCCAACGGAGTATCCGAAAGCACTGCCTGATGTCACGAGGTTAAAGCAGGTGCGTGGACATTCACAGATGGCCCAGTTCCGGGTGATCCGCCGCTACAAGTGGCCGAACCGCCTGATCCTTTGTGTCTCCCCATTCAAAGAGACCATCTCATTCCCTCCGTCCCACTCGGTCCAGCAAATGCACAGGTAGGACAGGTAGGACAAATGCTCCAAGGAAGGGCAGGAGATGACGAAACACCCCACAGAACCACCTGCTCTGGTTGCCGCCCCACCCTGGTCTCCCGAACACCCGAGCTCTGCCGTCTGTCCAGAGGAAGAACCGCAGAATACGTGCTTACGTTTGACTTGAAATCTCTGCCTGAACAAGTGCTACTTGAAATTCTTTTCCTCATCATTTTATCCAGATTTCCCTCCCTGAGTTTGCCAAGCACACGCCTTCCTTTCAGAAGTAGGTTATTATTGTTTTTAACATCATAGTCTGCAACTTAACAGCCACTGTAGCATTCGTATTCCTTTTGAAAAGGAAGGGATGTATTTCCATGGGGACTGGGAAACTAGGAAAACCAGTGCTGTGTCTCTTTTCTCAAAAGCGACTCTGATACAAACTTTTCTTATTTGTCCGGTTACTGTAACGTTACCAATAAGCAAGTAAGACCACCAGGAGGGCCCCAGGGAAGCCCGGCCTGGCCACTAGGCCTGCAGACTGCAGTCAGCACCACCCTGACTCCTAAAGCCCTGACTCCGTGTGGCCGTTACTTCCAGGCAGCAGGGAAGGAAGAGGATGCTAACCAGACAAAAGAGGCAGAGTTCAACAAAGGACTGAATATTACAAAGTCAAATTTTCACGAACTCCAATTTAAGGGGCCAAGGCTTCAAACTCCCTCTCAGCCAGGTTTGCAAGAGAATAACCAGAACAGCTCATAGAAACTTACTGGCAAGTCAAAGTTTCTTTAGCCCGCCAACAAAGTATACTATTAAAAGACTAAGAGACCTGGCTGGGGAGCTCAGTTGGTTAGAGCGTCATCCCGATACTCCAAGGTTGCAGGTTCGATCCCCAGTCAGGGCACATACAAAAAAACCACCGATGAGTGTATAAAATAAGTGGAACAACAGAACAATGTTTCCTTTTCTCCCTCTCTCTCAAAATCAATACACTGAAAAGATAAGAGGGCATAAAGTTTCACTAGTGCGTCAAAACGTGTGGCCCTCGCACTGCACACTCCAATCACAAAGAGTCTTTTCGATGAAAGAATCCGAGGGCACCGCACTTCCCCTGCAGGCAGAGAATTGCTGGCCTTCCACTCTCGATGTGTTCAAAGGCATTCTTGTGCTTGAATGCCACCCCCAATGTAAAGAAATGAGAACTCTAAAAGAGATTAAGAAAGCTGGACAATAGAACTAGAAGTTCAACATCTAACAAACAGGGAGTGCCCAAAGAAGATGGAAATAACAGTGAAATATTGAAATATAAACTGGCACAAATATGTGAGAGTTCATGAGAGCCAGGCATCTTCAAACACAGGAAAGAAAATAAGCTGTACAGCAAAGTAAGTAAAAATAGTGTAATACACACAGAATAAAGTCCAGAAGTGTAATAAATATATAAAGTCCAGAAGCACCAAAGACGAAGAAGATATGGGAAGAAATAAAAGGAGAAAATGTGGGAGATTTTTCTGCAAACCCAAAACATTTAGACTAGCAGCAAAGAATTTCTCTGTAGCAAAACAGGGGCCAGAAAACAGAATCTTCAAACACAAGAGAAAGAATCTCCAACCTAAAACTTTATATTAATGTAACCTAAAGCTTTGTACTAATAATGTGAAACTTCTTTCAAGGATGGGGAGCAAAGGCATTTCAGGAAAAGACTGCATTTACCACAAACGTACCTTCACCAAATGAACTTCTTAAAAATGCACGTTAGAAAGGAGAACAGGCTCTAAAACTGGTGGGACAAAATAAGAAGAGAGAGCAAAGAATCCAGTACAGACAGGGTGACTGCTGGTCACCATCAGTGGACTGAAAGCCAGGTAAACACCAGCGTGGATCCAAAATACGGAATAAAGATAATATCTAGGTTTGGAGCCAGGAGCTGGCAAATTTACACTTTCTATAAATGATATTACTTCGGGGAAGACAACATAACTTTCAAAATCTATCCTACAGAAAATTTATGGGCCAAGGAAGTAACAGAGAAAATCTGAAGGTTTAGGAGTGACTTAAAAAAATACTACATATTAAAACTTTTAGGCATCAGCTGAAACACCAAGCATCGTGCAATCCCTGGACCTAAAGGCTTCTATAAAACATAAAATTAACTGGAATTTAATGAGCTAAATATCCAAAACTCGAGGAATGAGAAAAAGTAGAAACCAGTAAGAAAATGTTAGAATAGCCCTGGCTGGCGTAGCTCAGTGGATTGAGTGCAGGCTGCGAACCAGGCATTGCAGGTTCGATTCCCAGTCAGGGCACATGCCTAGGTTGCAGGCCATGTCCCCCAGCAACTGCACATTGCTGTTTCTCTCTCTCTCTCTCTTTCTCCCTCCCTTCCCTCTCTAAAAAATAAATAAATAAAATCTTTAAAAAAAGAAAATGTTAGAATACACGATAAGTAAAATTTACATTTTACTTATGTAACAGAAATTAATGACAAAGTAAAAAACCAAAAGGGTGGGAACTACCATCATGAATGACTGTTTTAAATACTAAATTAAGACAGACAAACATCTGAAAAAAATGAATAAAGGAAAGCAACTCATACGTTTACATCTCAACAAATCAACAGGGAGAACCAACTATAAATACAGTGCAAGATTTTACATCACAAAGGCCTCCTCTCATTAAACATGGCATTGGCCTCTTGGGGAAATTTTGTAGCCGGCTTTATGGCTATGACCCTATGTGTGTGTGTGGGGGGGGGGCACACAGCCCTCCAGGAAGAGCAGCGTTCGAGGCAGCAACAAAGGTGACAGTGCTGAGCCAACAGTATCTGGCCAAGAAACAAATCCCACTGTTTCTACTAGTCTTATTTACGGAGCAGTGCAGCTGGGAGTGCATCAGTGGGCCATTTCCGGTCTAAAGTAATGGCTGTGGAAGGGTCCCCCTGAGGGTTCCCCAAATCCCCACACCTCCTTCCACGTGTCCAAGTGCTTCTTTTCTTTCTTTCCCTCCTCTCTTCTACAGCACCTGTTACGAGCGGGGTCCACTGGAATGCCGTTAGAGGGAATATGAGAAGCTGACTCCTGACAAAACGGCCCTGTTTCAAAAGCCTTTGGTCTGTTCTAGTTAGAAAAATAAATGTGATTGGCAGCTTGTGCATGGTGGAGCTGCAGAAAGAACTGTGAGAGTCACTGTAAGCACAAAAAAAGACCCCACAAACTCTACAACAAATTAGGAGCAGGTCTTTACCCCACCTGCAGAAAGGAAACCTGCAGCACAAAGATCTTCAAAAACTCTCTGGAGATCGGAAGCAGGGCTGACAACAAAACCAGCACATTCTGCCGGCGATCCAGCTCTCAAAGCCATAATGCGCCTTTTGGGTCTGTCTCACTGCACCCCTCCCCCCCTTTTTTTCCAATACAAACACTGAGCTAAAGCAACGTCTGTAATCAGGTGGTGTGCACCGTGGAAAAATCCTCGTTGGAAGCCTTGCCAAGCGCTGGGCCATAAGAAAAGGGATGGAACCTGATAAGGTTCCGCCTTGGAAACAGATGCCCAGAAAGTGCACCAGAACAGGCGAGGCTTCGGCCAAACCCTGGCGGCCACTGCCCACCTCACTCCGTACAAACAACATTTTCAAATTTTAAGATAACACAACAGCTCGGTGTCTTCCTGTCCATCTGTCATTTCACAAGACAAGCTGGCTACCAAAGGCCAGTCCCAAAATATGTAAAGTATTCTCCTTTTCCCCCCCTTGGCGGGAGATAAGAAGGATCTTCGTGAAAGGATGTAGGAGTTACAAGTCTGTCTTGCATCGAGCAGAACGCCTCACGATTCCAGGTTAGGAAGACACTGTCCATTTTATCAGTGCCGAGAACGAAGAAATGCTACCTTAGAATGGAAACTTTCTTTGGAAATGTCAGTGCAAGGAGCCTGAGGGATAAAATTCAATCCTTAGGAGCAATGAAGATGAATTCATTCACAAGGAGAAAATATAAAACCCCTATTTATAAAAATATAAAAAGCTCTATACGGCAAGTCTGGCTGACAGGACGCTGCTTCCAGTCCTTCCAATAGAGAGCTCTGCTCCAGGGACTGGAGATCATTTCCCCGAATGGCCCCACACACAGGAATGTGGGGATACAGGTTATACAGCCAGGAAGCGGGCGGGCTCCTTAAGCACATTGTTCAGCAGCCAAAAAGGATGCCAAGCTTCAGACAAAGCAGCCAAAACAGAGATGTGATAACATTTTGTTCAAAAAAAAAAAAAAACCTGTCCTCTTCTTTACAAGCAATGCCTCCAAATCCACTCCCGCTGGTTTGGGAGAGAAGGGGATTCCTGTGCGGAAGCCAGCTCCCGGCTCTGCGCACTTCACCCTCGGAAAGCACAGCCAGTCCCCGAGAGTTCTGGAAGCAACGCGATCAGAGGCTGTGAAGAACTTTCATTTGTTGGCAGCCGCTTCTATTCCTGAACCGCCCCGAGATGACACTCGCAAGCCAAGGTCGCTCCCGATGCTCAGGACCACCACACCGCTGAGGGCGCAGAGAGCGTTGCTCCTCTGGGTGCGTGTGTGCTCCGAAGGCGCGTCTTCTCCAGGCCCTTCGCCCACAACAGCCTCTCCGACGTCTTAAAATAGGTTCGCAGCTTCGTGAGGATTTCCTGTAGCACTCAGGTTCAAAAATGTTTGTTCCTGTGTAGCAACAGATCTTGCTCAATCACTTTTCTCACTCCCGGCCCAGCTCCTCGGGGGAAGACACTCGCTGCACCGCAGGAAGCGACACAGCGGCACACACTACGCTGACACAACCTGTTGGGGCGAGCGCCCAGGAGCGAGGCTGAAAAGCTGAGATCCTCCGAGCACAGTCTACATCAACAGCAAAACTCCCATGTTTTCGACAAACACGACCCTTCGGTCATGTGAAGAAATGCAGAAAACACCGGTTTTAAACTGCATTTAACAGTGACGTTTTGCTTTTTGTTTTTTGTTGTTGTTTTTTTTTAACACATCCCAATGAAACCCACCGCTATCTAAGACAAGAATTGGGCTCCGGGCCCCATGCAACCATTTGACATTTAAAGATAACATCCCTGAGAGATCCTATCACCCGAGAAGCTGGGCCGGGGCAGTGACATGTCACCGCCACTCCCATCATCTTTGTTGCCATCGCTGTCACCGTCGGCATCAAATATTCATGGCGTCACTCCGCTGGAAAACCCAGCATACCTAGAGGGCGTCGTCCCCGTTCAATGTTTCCCGCACGATGCAAAGTAGCTTCATGCGGCGTCTCTCCTACTCTGAAACACACACACTGAGTCACGTCCATGTGAGATTCACTTAAAAGGAGAAGAAAATATTAACTGCAGAAACACCATGTTTGATTTTAAGAGTAGAAACGTGAAAGCTGCCAATCTGGAAAGGCGCTTTTCTGCACTCGTGCACCTAACAATGCTTCCCTCCTATTCCTAGACGTACGAGGAACAATTCTAAGTCCTGCAGAAAAGAAAGTGTTTTCAGGGACTTATTGCTCCAACCTGACGACCTGCCTGTTTGTTCGAGCTCTTGCAGAACGTGCTGAGGTTCGTCCACGTGAAGTGTGTGCTCCAAGGCAGTTTACCACGTTTCTTTGACGTCCCAAAGTTCGGAGAGCCTCCCCCACGGCATCTCAGTGAGGGACGGTGCCGTGACTGGAGTCCGTCCTGTCTAGAAGGTAAGCTCTCTGTGACACAGCGTCCCATTTCCGACACCACGGAAAGGACACTGGAGGGAAAGGACACCACTCAGAAGTTCTCCCCAGGCAGTGTGTTCGCAGCACCCTGGGTCCCTCGCTTCTTCCTCAGTTACCGTATTCTGCTGTGTATGATGTGCACCTTTTGCCCCAATTTTTGAGGCAAAGATAAGGATGCAAACTTTACCTGGGTCGTGCTAATTCTGTGTCTATATAAATTTATTTATGCTTCTGCATTAGAAGTATAACTCTAGAAAGCAGTAACGATATCCATAGGCAAAATAATACCCTAGAATACAATCGTCGGTGTTATATATAAATAAAAAACTAAATTAAAAAAATTAAAATGAAGCATTTTTTTTCCTGAAAGTTTGGGACAAAAACATGGATGCACATTACACACAGCAAAATACGGTAAGTGGGCTACCAGCCTCTCCTCCAAAGGCCAAAAGTCTACATGGGGCCCCCGAGCCTCTTCACCCAACCAAAGAAGAAATACACTTGATTCTGCTGACTTAACTTTCATGAGAGGCAGAAAAGACATGAAAAGGCCACCATGCCCAACCCTGGCTGTCCTGGAGGGGACATACGTCACAGTCACACACAAGCACTGTAGGCTGAACCCTCCTGGCTGTCAGGGGTGGCTGGGGGTCGGGGGGTCGTTCGAGGACAGGAAGACCTCACACAGCCAACACCACCACCGTGCGGGTGATGTCGCCGAACACTTTAGACGACTGACAAGTTAATGGCCCTGCTATTTTCTAGTAATGACTACCTATTTGACCAGAAACATGTGTGACAACTGCCTGCTATTTCACAGGTGACAAATAACTCTTTTAGGCAAATACGACAGTCTACCTCAAAGCACACCCAGAGAAATAATCCAGTTTCCAGAGTCCAATTCCTAGAAGATACGTTCTACTGAACCCGACATTCAAGCAGAAGTTCAAGGCCTTACAACTGAATAAACAAGGGATCATCTCCTGGTCACTTTAAAGCTGGCCCTGCCAGTTCATGTCCATGAAGTAAATTTGACAGACGGTATCCTAACAGTTTAAAGGATGCACATACATTTTTATTTTATTTTATTTTATTTTATTTTATTTTAATTTATTTTATTTTATTTTATTTTATTTTATTTTATTTTATTTTTTTATCCTTGCCCAAGGACATGCTTATTGGTTTTAGAGAGAAGGAAAGGAAGAGAGAGACGGAGAGAAACATCGATCGGTTGCCTCTTATTCACACCCCAACTGGAGACAAACCCTGCAAGGCAGGTTTATCCCCAACCAGGAATCGAACCTGCGACCTTCCAGTTCACAGAATGATGCCCAGCCAAGGGAGCCACCCCGGCTAGGGCTATACATTCATCATCCACCCTGATACAGTACCTCTGGAAAGGAAGAGCCGTCCTTTCTCTTAAGTTCCTCCATGTAGCTATCAACTCCTTCGAAGAGTCACAGCTCGACACTAGGGACGAGGTCAGACATCTAAGAATTTTTATGAGTTTCTTTGAGCCAAACTGACGACAACTGCCAGGAAGCGACATCTCAACGGACTGAGAAAATGCTGAGGGAGTGGCAGTCCTGCCCCTTATTTATACATTAGGGTCAAAGGAGAACACACAAGGGGGTCCCATTGTTACCGTCGGTATTCAGCTGGAAAAGGGGAGCAAAGAGAACTGCACATTGAACTTCATAAACTGGGGAGCATAAGCCTGCTTGCTAGCAAGAAGCTGGAGCCTCAGCCCCCAGGGGACCGCAGCATCGCTCCACCAGGGATCAACACTCCTCCCTTCCCGCTCTGATCCCGGGTTGTTGGGGGTGCAGGGGGCAGGGCTGGACCACAGAGGCCCTCGGATCTGCCTAGGGGATGAACCCATTCAAAGGCCGTGAAAGCTTAAGAAGTTCATTGGCTCTTGTAAAAGGCACCTGGTCCATCCCAAACTGATTCTCTCTCTCTCTCTCTCTCTCTCTCTCTCTCTCCCCCCCCCTCCCGCCCCACTCAGTAATGTGCTCCCATGTTCTCACTCCTTCACAAGCACGGCCATGGGGACTCCGCCACTGGAGCAGCCGACACAAGCTAAGCTGCTTGATGGGCACTGAGACCGCTGAGCGGCCACCAGCAGGCTCCGAAGGACTGAGCTGGATGGAACACGGAGCAGAAACTCTGGACACTGGCTGTTGCTCTGGCCTTGCTGCAGACACGGTTGGACTCTTTCCGTGGTGAGACAGAGGGAGATGGGACATGGGAAGCCAGGGGGAAGCTTCTATTTCCACACAAATAAAGGATGCCACACCACCGTCTCCTGTGTCTGTGGCGGGGCGGGGGGGGGTGCCTGGAATGCTTTCCTTGTGACCCCGTGGAAGAACCTGACTTCTACCCACAACAAGTGGAATCCACGGGTGACAGATTAGGGAGGTGGGAGAAAGCAAAGCAGGGAAACCTCTGGGATTGGGTGAAAAGTAAAACAATCAACACACACTTCTTTCCCATAGGTGAGTCTGGGAGAGTCAACAGGTACTAACACAAAAACAGTGAAAGCGAGGCGATGTGTGGTCTCTGCCCTGGTGGGACGCTGTGCCCTGAGGGTCTGGAAAAGGAAATGACCCTGACATTCCAAATGGATGTTACTGGAGATGCAAAGACAGGGCCCAGGCTCCGTGAAAGTCAAGATCGACCTTTGTCAAGGACTATTCGGGCCTCAGACACGACTACTGGCCATGACGAGCCTTCAGTTAAGACGTTTTCTTTTCAGAGCACCCTCCGTGGTTACTCTCGGTCTCTAGAGTTTCTAACACCACCGTGCGGGCCTCCCCGGGGCTCGTCGGGTTTACTGTGAGGCCCCCTTTCCATCCCCAGAGCAGAGAGACACAAAACAAAACAAAAAGAACCTCTCTGAAGGGGAGAAGAGGTGGAGGCAGACAATAAATTAAACCATCACAGACAGAAAACAGAGTTTAAAGAGCAGGGTACACAAAGGCCCCTTTACCTCTTCCTCCCACTCCACCCCCCAGGAATTCACCGCGGAACCCTGGGGACTGTATGCCACACAGTCCCTCCCCCGCCACCGTCCCTTCCACCGGCTTCTCTCTGTTCTTGTCCCCAAGGGCTGGGAACCGCATTCCAGAATGTTCTTTCCACTATTCTACTCTCAACTAGGCTCAACGTGAAAACCATACCCAAAGCAATTCAATTACTGCTTTTGAAGCAGAATACTTCACAAATTTTGAAATTAGATTACCCAATATCTGTAGAATTTTACGCTTGGTCTCATCCCAGAAGAAAAATGTCATCTGAAGCCAAAAGTTTCTCAGTGCATACGGACTTAATGCAAAGCCCCATCTGTTTACACACACGCAGAACCGTCGGAGGTGAAAACACCACAGCAGCACAGGACACATGGACCAGCCGACACTCCCTCAGGATATTTCCCCTAAATGGGCTGGGACTAGAGGCCAGATGTTCTGGGGATGTGCTGGCTGCATCGGGCGGGCCATTCCAAAGAAACTGACATTCTGCAGAGCTGGCAGAGTTTTATCTGTCCTTATGCAAGAAAACACCAACTGGTCAGATGGACCAGGAACCAGGACAAATGGAAGCTCGATATATAATGAGCCTCTAGGTTATCCTAACACCAACCTATATCTTACTTACCAAAAAGAAGTTAAAGCCACTTAAAATATATGAGGGGGGGACCCCCCAAAAAAGGAGGTCAGGTCCCTTGTAGTACAGGCTTCCCCTGCTAGGTGAGTGTTCTAAGAGACCATCTGGATCAGTGGACCAGCTAGTGTTGTTGTGAGAGGCTGCATTTGACTTTGATGAATGTTTTTAAGAGACTCTTTCAACACATTTGCCCACTCCATGACTGGTGATTTATGAGCGCACCTGCCCACATGGTGCTGGGTGTTCAGCAGTTTTTGACCAAACCCCCATGTTCTTCTTACTTCCCTCCTCCAAAATCTATACCAATACCTGAAGACCACAGACCAAGAACCGCCAAGCACCCAAGAGACAAAAAGTATAAATGATGTCATAAATTAAAAAAAACAACTTATCATATTGACATTCGGAAAAGTGTAGCACCAAAAACAGTATAAATGGCTCTAGGAATGGATTAGAAAATGTATTTCTTGAATGATATTTGTGCGATTTACTTCCAAGGGCGATGAGCAGTTTCAAAGGGGAAAA
Organism: Tonatia bakeri; assembly: GCA_004024845.1. Taxonomy (NCBI): domain Eukaryota; kingdom Metazoa; phylum Chordata; class Mammalia; order Chiroptera; family Phyllostomidae; genus Tonatia; species Tonatia bakeri. Next base: position 16,129 of record PVIA01010807.1, read on the forward strand.
CACTGACAGAAATGAAAGCATACTTTGACTTGCATTTTATTACCACCTTTACAGTTCACCCACCTCAAGTTCAAGTAGGTCAGCATCTGCAGGTTCACGATGGCCTCAGGGATGACTCTGATACAATTGTGATGCAGATTAAGGATTTCCAGGGACACAAAGTGACACAATTCCATCGGAACTTCGACCAGTCTGTTTTTAGATAAATCTATGAGAAAAGGAAAGAATACTTTGTCAATACATTTTCCCCAGAATCCAGGACAATTTTATCAACTCTCATACTTTTTTCTTCACGTGTTTCGAAATAATCATTATAACCTACATTTAGATCAACAGTATCATTTTCTGCACCACTGTGAGTACGGTGTTAGGATCCCCATTTATTAGCATATTAGCCCGAGACATGTGGAAAAGCAAAAATACCACTGCGACAGATTTAACTCTCGATATCAATTTGTAAATTTAGGACAGAAAGAGGGGCAACGAAATCAATATGTACTTTCCATGTCATCTGAAAATTATTTCAAAATTAGTCTCCCCTAGACAAGCATGTAAAACTGTACCCTTTAATATATCTGAGTACATATATTTACCCCAGCATTGAATTTAATTTGGCACTCATAACAGGTACTATCTCTCGCAATATGACTTTCCTATCTTCTGCGAGCGAGCACATCGTAGGCGCTAAACACAGACGTCACTCCCTAGATCACTGCTGCCTGCAATGCACAAGGGGGACCAGTGCCGCGTCTGCCGCACGGCCTGCGGTGAAACTGGGCTCTCTCGGCCAAATGTTGCCTTGGTCTACAGAGCAGAGCAAGCCCACGTGAAGTCTGCAGTGTCACCATTGCAACAATATATAAACACGCAGCACAGCCCTTCAAGTCTAAAGCTGCGAAGGGTGGCGATTCAAACCCTCACCTTTCCTGAGACTGGCCAGAACCACACTCTCAAGTTGTGTGCTTTGATAACCACTTTAAATAAAAACTTTTTTATTGGCTCCAGGACAGGGCTTTTGGAGAAACAGGATGTCAAATTAATTATAGCAACCCCTGCAATCTGAAAGCAGATCAGTTCTGAACCTACAACCGCTTCGGATTTTGAGAACGTTACTCAACTTTCTAAGTCTCTATTTCCAAATAGGTAAAATTAGAATACAGGCACATGAGTGAATTCAAAACAATCTCTTCAGATCTAAGATTTCTGTGAATAAGTAAAAGGTATCCAGAATTCAAGGATTCAGAATCCTTGTCAAAAGCATTCAGAACCCAAGTGATGTTTTTCACCATAAAAATCAATAGCAACAGTTAAGTATGATAGTTATAAAATACAAACCTACATATAGTAAATACAAGCACATCCTCTTAAGGAATTTGCCATTGGCATTGTAGAAACTACATCCGATCATATAGTCTGAATTTTAGAAGTACTCTGATTTCAAACTTGAAGAAAATGTAATGGTAGGAGAAAATGGTATAAAATAGCTTACAAATTACGCTAATATTCAATTCTGGGCTAAGGTTTCTAGTAGCATTATTAACAATCTGCTAGAAAACAATGCTGGGATAATGTTCTAATTAGCTTGTGAGTCTGATATTGTCATTAAAACTTACAACACAGATTTTATTCGCTCTCCTGCACAAACCCCAGGTTTACAGGGAACTTTTTCCACCCCTCTCCTCCCCAGCCACGCCCTCCCTGTTCATCTAACTTGCACCCAAGTGCAGAGGGGCACAGGCAGCGCACCTGGTGAAGCCTTAATGTGACAGTGTTGCTCTGCTCTCTCCCGTGTAAGTCTTTGCTTTGAGTTGTGCTGTTCTGCACGTGGTTTTTCAGGAACGCTTTTATTGAAAGGAGTCTGGCCACGACGCATTATAAATAAAGTAGTTACAAGGTGTGGACAATGGGAAGGTGGGAAGCCCGAGACTGTTCTGCTAGCAACGGAAGACACCCCCCTGCCTGCTGAGTTGCGAGACTTGACCTGTGCAATGCCCCCAGCCCCCATCCTGGGAGCGTGCTCCAGTGTCTGCATGGAAAGGAAGAAATTACATCACAATATCTACACCATGCTTTGACTCTCTCAATGCCTACGGGAAAAGTCGCCCAGAGCAGCACTGTTCAAAGAAAAACAAAACTGAAGGACAGGGAGACAAAAGTTTTCCTTTCTTATTTGTTTAGGTTAATCACCCTGATGATGAATTATTAATATACTCATCAACACAGACGCAGTCCTCGGTTTCGGCAGGAAGGGAAAACACATGCGTTCACTTTTAAGGAGGTTATCGTTTCTGTTTGCAAGGTGAAATGAGGCACGTGCAGAGGGAACCATAAGGTGAGATGTTCTAATGGTGCTTTTTTAAGAAAGTATACATCAAGAGGTAAAATGCAGTTGGGTAACCAAGGTCCCCATTCCCTGAGCCCTTCTATCATACCAGACACAGTAACCACCCACCTTTAGGGGAGGAAACTAGGCTCAGAAAGCTTATGAGATGGGCCCAAAGTTAGAGGTAAGTCACTGTAGTCACGACTAACTCAGAGGCAGAATGACAGACTCCAGAGCCACACAAGGCCACCCCTCCTGCATGGAACAAGGCCATCCAGCCAGGCCATGACATGCCCCTGCAGCTAGACGCCCAGGGAGACACAGCAACTAAATCTTCACTGCATTTCCACGTTTCCAAAACGCCATCAAAACAAAGTCAACACGTTCTGTGCACAGTCCCGGCGGGTAAGACTGTTACAAGCATTCTGCTCAAAAAGAAAGTGTGAACACCGTAGTGAGCTGAGAGGCTGAACGCTGGAAGTGGCGGCAGGAAGCTTGGGAATTAGAATCCTTCACTTAAGTTGCAAATTATGCTGACCTTCCGTAAGCACGGTGTTTCACTGAAGACTTTAGAATGGGTTTTTAAATGCACGACTTACTCTTCCCTATCTTACTCCCTGTCTCAGAGTATAATTTAATTCTCAGCTAACTTTATGACTGGAAGAGAGAAAGGGGGGACAAAAAAACCGGGCACAGCTGCCTCCCCAGGCCTCACTGAGGCTGATACGCGCAGACCGTCCTATCCAGATGGGCCAGGGAAGTCAGTCTGCTGGTGTGCTGGAGTGGTTAACTAACCAATCACAGATGGTGAAAAAGAAAAAAAAACAGGTTCAAAATCCTTTTATGTTAGTTGAAAGCAAAGAAATAAAACAAGATCTGGTCCCTCTCTCTTAAGAACACTGAAAATAAGAAGGTGAAGAAGAAAGAAATCTAGGATTTCAATACCATGAATGACAGCTGGAAGAAAACCGCTCCCGACGGACAAGCGTCCCTCGCTCGGCCTTGGAAAGAGCAAACCCGGGGCGGGAGGCAGACAGAGTGCAAGCGGGAACTCTTAGGGAGAGACGGGGGCACCTCCAGGTTGGCTTACGAGCTCTTTGTTGAATAAAACATTTGCCTAGCATTTCTCAACCGTGTTGGTGTGCTGAAACGACTTGAAAAGTGTTTACAGATCCTGACGCCTGCAGCCCATGGCCAGAAACGTTAGGGTGTGACATGGGCACCAGAAGTTCTCACCCACGTGGTTCCCTCCCTGGAGTCAAGGGAAAACGCAGGCGAGTGGATGGCTGGTCTGACCTCTCAGCTTTTCCTACAAAAACACACCAACAGGTGGCGCCCTCCTAAGAGTGGGCGGTCAAGCCCAGGAGGGGTCTGAGGGGACACCAGCCTGGGACCTCCGCAGGCAGCCCCACTGGATAAAGGGAATCTGCTCCCATCCAGGGCCAACCACTCCGCAATTAGCTTCTTCCTCTAACTTCCTCTTCAAGGACTGTCTTTTGCAACCTGAGCAACACAAATCTGGTCTGGAATGGAGCTGAACCCGTTACGAATTGGCTATGATCTTAGGGAAGTAGGCTTTTTTCCCTTGTTGAATCCTCGGCATAACCTAGTGAGGCAGGTGCTGTTCTAACCCCTGGTGACCTGAGGACACTAAGGCCCAGAGAAGTTAGGCAACCTCCCTGAGGACACAGAGCTACTGTCACCAAACAACCAGCACACACACACACACACACACACACACACACACACACACAAACAGTCCCATCCTGTTTAACCAGGGGCCAAGCTGTTTTTCAAGACAGATAACCAGGACTGGGGTGGAGCAGCTGAAGTACGCACCAAGGAGAGAGCTCGGGCCTCCAGCTGCACCGCAAACCAAAGAGGTGCCCCCCCCCCACTCATCACATGCACACACACAGGCAGAACCAAAGGACAAGGTCAGAGCCAGAGCTTCAACACGGAAACTGTTTCAGACACCAAGGGTCCACCGTCCAGGAAGAGCGTCATTGACGCCCCTTTACCGTAAATGACCAAGTTCCAAGGTTCTCCGATGACAACTTGCTCCCACTGGCGCTCTGCATACCCGGTGCCCCTGCCCCTTCAAAACCTCGGCCTGGTCCAGTGAGCAAGATGGATCTGAGGCACCGTTAGGCCTCCCACCTTCTCGGCTGGCGCCTTCTCCCTCAGGACACCTTTCCTTACTCCAAACCCGGACGTTCTAAGTCGTGGCTTTCTGAAGCGGGGGGCATGCAGACTGTGGTTCAGTAAGAGGCCAGGGCCAGAACTCCAGCCGGCAGACAGGACACCAAAGCTCTGCTCTGCTCTGCTCTGCTCTGCTCTGCCGATCGGGGCGAGGCACTGGGTTGCAGGGGAAGTCGGCCGCTCGTGGGGCTGTCTCTTCTAAAAAGAAAGTTAGGGCTACATTTCAGGAGCCTGGCCGGAGGCATTGTGTGACCTCAGAGTTCTGCGCTAAAAGTACGTGACCTCTGCCCTGACTGGTGTGGCTCAGCTGGTTGGATGCCGTCCCTCAACACAAAAGGTTGCCAGTTTGATTCCTGGTCAGGGCACATGTCTGGGTGTCAGGTTCAGGCCCCAATTGGGGTGCGTTCAAGGGGCAGTTGATTAACGTTTCTCTATCTCTCTAAAAATAAACAAATAAAACCTTTAAAAAATAAGTAAATAAATAAAAATAAAAGGAAGTATGACCTTGGGCCAGGCCCTGAATATTCTCCCCAGAAAGAAGAGCACCTGTGTTCCTGGGGCCTTCTCTCTCCCACCCACCCCAAGTGGGACGCTGTCCTTCCTGCTGCACTTGGGCCCGGGGCCCCGCCCTGCCCTTGGGACAGAGACCCACCCGGCTCCACAGACACACCCAGCCTGGCAGCCCACGGAACCCCAGAAGCACGCCCTCTGACGTCCACGCCTTCCTGGAAGCGTTCACAGGAAAGACGACGGGAGTGTGGCCACGGCCAGCACAAGCTCAGCAAACCCTGAAATAAAGTCACCAAAGCAATGAATACAAACAAACAGAGGAAGGTGGAGAAATGTCCCTGGAATGCCGTGCGCAGTCAGCACCCGGAGCCGGCCGAGATGCTGTTTTTGCATGAAAAAGGAAAGTGGTGCGTCCGGAGGAACTGGACCAGGCCAGCTCCCAGCAACAGCATCCTGAGTGGCCGGCCACCTCGGCCAGGAATGCTGACACCGGGACAGCTGCGGAACTCATCTGCGGCGTGCCGTCCCGCCCCACACCCCCACAAAGGCCTCCTCTGGGAAGTCAACCTTATGCCCAGTTCCAGCAAGACCAAATGATCTAGTCTTTTTTCTTTAACATTTTATTTATTTACTTTTAGACAGAGAGGAAGGGAGGAAGAGAGGGACAGAAACATCCATGTGTGGCTGCCTCTCATGAGCCCCCCACTAGGGGCCAGCAACCCAGGTATGTGCTCTGACTGGGAATCGAACCGGTGACCTTTTGGTTTGCAGGCCAGCTCTCAATCTGCTGAACCTCACTAGCCAGGGCAAAATGATCTAGTTTTTAAGCTGAACTAGAAACATGCTCTCATGGGAGTTTAATTTTAGAATATTAGCACCAGTCGTGATGTCTCAGTCATTGGGCACGATGGTATCCTCCACACACACCTCTAAACCCCTGGCCCACCAGCCAGGACATGAGCCTGCTGTCCTCCTCATACTAAGGAGACACACTCTGTGCGTGGTCATTCCACCCTCTTGCTCGTCCCTCCTGGGACCCCTGTTCAAAGACAGCCCTCAGGAGGAAGGACAGTCTGGGGCCACATGGCCCTCTCTGGGCACGGGCAGAAATAATAAGCGTGTCGAGTGAGCCAGTCAAAACCTCAGGCTCCATCTCTAACAGATCAACAGAAAAACTTACATCAAATGGTAGAGATCTGTTAAATAATTCTTCAGCGTGCACCGCCAGGGCCTCCCTGACCACCTACTTAAAACTTCAGCACATCAGTCTGCACCTCATTATTCGGGTCAGTGCTTTCATGTTCCCTCAGCACTCAGAGAACCTCTAGCGTAGCTTATAACTTATTCATGTACGATCATCGTTAGTTCTCTGTTTCCCTCTCTGCAGACGGGGGTCTTCATAGGGCTCACTGCTGTGCAGTAAGCGCTTGATAAACCTCTGTGGAATGAATAGGGTAGCACAACAGGTTCTTAGGTCGACGGCCTGAGTTCAAATCCCGGTCCCACCACCTCGCTGTGTGCACTGGGGAAGAATCACTTAACTTCTCTATGCCTCGGTCTCTTCACCTGTGATATGGGAATAATAGTAGTCCTGGCCCCACTGAATTGTTGAAAGGATTAAATGAGCCGATACAAAGTCCTTGGAGCAGCGCCTGGCACAGACTGAAGCGTTCTAAGGACAGTCTCTGCCCTCATGTTGTTAGCGAGTGCCGTGTCCTGAGTACTGGCAGTGAGAGATCAGGCCCAGGCCGGGAAGGAGCTCCAAATTCTAACTGACAAGCACACCACACACACACACACACACACACACACACACACACACACACACACAAGCGCTTCAGGACAATGACAAATCTTAGGTGAGAGAACTGGAAATAAAGAATTCCGAATCATGAGTGGAAAATAAGTTGGTTGGAAGATTTCCCTTCCCAAGGCGAGAGGAGGAAATAAGAACTAGAAATTGGTTTTGATAAATACCAACAAGCATGTAATGACAGAAGAAAAAGGAGATACGAAATATGGAGGAAGGGCCCTGGCTGGGTGGCTCGGTTGGCTGGTATGTCGTCTTGTACCCCGAGAATCTGTGGGTTCGGTGTCCGGCCAGCGCACATACCTGGGTTGTGGGTTCAGTGCCCACACCCGGTGTTACCAGTGTGCAGCTGGAGCCGGAAGTGCCCCCCCATCAGCTGGCATGGTGGCGGGGTTGGGGGGGAGCATTCTCACGCTGAGTGCATGAGAAGCCTTCCTCTCCCTTCCGGTAACAGACTGGGGGTGGCACCAGAGGAAGCCACAGAAGTCAAAATAGTGTGGGGGAGGTGCTGGACCAAAGAGGCCTGTCCGTCCAGTCCAGGAAAGAAGGGATTGTTTGGGAGGCGGACCCGCACAAAACACACCCAAACTCAGGCAATCCGGGGGCACACAGCAGGCCTGCCCTCCTGCTCTCGCTCTCAGCCCTCTGCAGCTGGCCTGTGCAGGACCTGCCCTTGCACAGCACCCTGGCCAGTTCTCTCCTCGGCCTCCAGGAGGGACTCTCTCGCTCTCTCTTGCCAGCCTGGTGATGTATTGGCCGGTACATTCACGTGCTCTCTGCCGGGAGCATGTGACCTTGCAGCCCTGGCAGCTGTGAGGCCCACGGCTGCATGGGCTCCACACGCAGGCTGCAGGGGGGCCCTGAAAGGAATGCAGCCGGGAACAGGCTCCACTACCCGGGTGGGGAATAGGGACCCTCAGAAGCCACCCTCGGGCTCCAAAGGGCTGTGTTTGAAGCTGGCGCAGGAGCCCTGGACAATGGCTTTTGTCTTGGCCTTGCTAAGGAGGTGAGCTCAGAGACAGGAACCCACCACCTCCCAGACCCAACCCGCAGCGCCTGAACAAAACCCCTTTCCTTTCACACCAGCATCTGCCTCAGGGCAACAGGTAGCTGAATCTCCAATTTTTCGTTCAGTTACACAGGCACATACCTAGGTTGTGGGTTTGATTCCCAGTCAGGACACGTACCTAGGTTTCGGATTTGATCACCTATCAGGGTTCATACAGGAGGCAACTGAACAATTTCTCTCTTTCTCTCTCTCCCTTTCTCTCCCTTCCTCTCAGTTTAAAATCAATGAACATGTCCTCGGTGGAAGAATTTTTCAAAAAAGCAGCATGGAAGAGGGGACTGTGATTTTAAACAGGGTGACTGCCGGAGTGAAGAACTGGAGGAAGGAAGAGAGGAAGTCATGGGAACACAGGGGGAGGGGACGAGCGCCTCCCCCAGAGTAAACAGCACATGAAAAAGCCCTGAGTGGAGGCAGGGTGGCACCCAGCAGGGACACCAGAGAAGCTTGTGTGGCTCCAACGGAGGTTGAGAAAATAAAAGACAGAGCCCCATGAGGCTCTGGAGCAGCAGATCAAGTAGGGCTTTCAGTTACTGTAAAGACTTGGCGTTCACTGAGCGCCGATGGTGCTGAGCAGGGTGCAGCTCGCCTCTCCAGAGGCTCTTAGATGTTGCATGGAGAGTAGCTTGGGGGGTGGGGGGAGGCAGAAGCAGGAGGCCACGGCAGTACTCCCAGCGAGAGAAGATCGGGGGAAGTGGTCAGATCAGGCTGTGAAAGTAGAGCTGATGGAATTTGGTGACTGGGTATGGGAGGGAGGGAAGAAGAGCAATCAGGTACGACCTCCAAGGTCAGCTCCGGAAGGAAAAGAGTGAAGTGGTCCTCCCTCGCAGGATGTCGTCTCGGAGGAGGGCGCCTGTGAGCCAGGGTCATGGGGAAGACAGAGAGTTCGTCTGGACACATTAATACGGAGACGCCTATTCGTCACGCAGGTGGAGGGGTCAGGAGGGTTAGTGCACAGGCCTGGAGCCCCCAGGATGGGCTCAGCCTGGAGGTACCGATGCTGGGAGTTTCCGGAGTTCAAACAGCACTGAAGACGGACGTCTCTAAGATCGCCAAGAGTCCTAGTGCCCGGGCCGCACCCGACGTGGAGAGGTGGGGCATGCAGAGGAGACTAGGACAGAGTGTTGTGTGAGGAAGGAAGAAAACCCAGACAAGTACGGTCTCCGGGAAACCAGGAGAAGGTGGTGACCCCCCCGGTGCCCAGGGCTGCTGCTGGGTCAGCGCAGCCCGAGGCCAAGCAGGGACTGTTACATCTGGCCAGGTGGAAGTCACGGGCAGGGGCGGTGCAGCGCAAAGCCAGTGGAAGTGGGTTCGAGAAAGAGAGCAGAAGGACTACTTAGAGCATCAGATGGGCAGAGACCGGAAGCACAGGGGCCAATGCCAGGGGCCGGGGGAGGGGAGGGAGTTACCGTTTAAAGGGGACAGTGGTTCTGTGTCACCACATGAAAGCATTTTGGACAGTGGCTCTAGAACAATACGGATGGGTTCACCACAGAAACGCACACTCACAAATGGTCCAGACAGCATGTTTTACATGTATATGACCATGATTACTTTTTCTTATTTAATGTTGAGGGACAGAAAGGGTGTGGAAAGAGAGGAGCGGGTCCCAAGGAGCCGAGGCAATGCTGGGAGCAGGGAAACAGTGGGAGCTGGAGGGGGTGCCAGTGGGGAACCTGCCGGCACGTGTGTGCGAGCTGATGGGAGTCACCTGAGGGGAAAGGGACCGGGATGGTGCAGAAGAGAAGAGACTGCTGGTGAAGTGATGTGCTTAGGGCCGCGTGCTCCCAGCAGGAGTGGTGGCCCTCCACGGGAACTCGACGCCCTCGCAGAGGCGGCCAAGCAGAGGATGAGGCGCAGCTGCAGAGAACTGAGTAGGCGGGGTGCCAGGTACTCGGGGAGCCCCGCCTGGTTGCCTGCAGGCCCAAATGGCTGAGAGGAAGGGATGGAGGAAAAGATGTTAAGGTTTAAGGAAGTCGTCAGTAAGAGGGTGGGAAAGGAACCACACTAGAAAAACGGAGAGTGACAGGTGGCAAGGCACGCCCACGTGAAGTCTGGGGGGGCCCAGGGCTGGCTGCAGAGCATGCAGGTGCCTGAGAGAAAGGTGTACAATCCATCCTGTCAGACTGCTTGTGTTCCAGCTCACGGCCTCTGCCTATCAGCAAGTGCCATCTGGAGACAATCACAAATATAAATGTTGGCTTGTGTTTTGCGGCTCTGGTCCAAGAGCACACATCTAACCGGGGAGAGCCGAACAAAGCCGCCCCGTGGGCTGCTCAGCAGCAAGCCCGCTGGACAGAGACGCCAAGGGAGGTCTTCTCTGAGCCAGACCTAGTAGGCCAGATGCTGGATACAGCAATGTGAATTTAAGACTCAATTCATAACCTGAAATAGCTCTGAGTCCAACAGGGGAGGCAGAGAAGTAAGCAGAAAAAAAGCACAAGGAATTAGAGCTGGACTTATGAGCACAGTTAGACATCAGCTCCATCTGAGAGGGTGAGAGGGGCTTCCAAGAGGCATCGGCCTGCACATGGAGGCCCTGGACAGGTGCCTGGGAGACGGCCAGGGCAGAGTGGGGAATGCCCTCCATACCAGCAGGTGTGGCCTCGACGAGGAATGCAGGAGTGGGGGCGCTCTGGCAGGAATGTGCTACTGGGCATCACGGGGGAGGCCCAAGGGGCCGATGGTCAGCAGGGATCCATGGAACCAGCTGTTAAAGAGAGCGGCCGCCAAAATCCAGGGGAGAAATGAGGAAGCCTCATGTAAGGTGAATAGGGTTGACACGGGGGAGCACACAGGACCACCACCATCATCATCAACATCATCATCACCATCAGGAGGAGGCAATGGAAAAGGGCGACACAGCTGAGGGAGACCAGGCAGTGCTTAGTGACCACTAAGCACAGAAAGAGCTGAGGGCACCTCAGGGTTCCCAGCCTGAATGACTGCCTGGCGGCGAGCCACCTGCTAGAAACGTCCGAGGAGAAACAAACGCTGGTGGGTGACGGGGGCAGAAGAGCGTCAGGAGGAGTGTCCTCCCTGACACACTGAGGTAAGATCTCCACGGGGCAGCGGAGTGACGGGGCTGCTGGCCACGGGGCTGTGGATCTGCAGCCCTGAGAAAGGTCTTGGCGAAAGTTTAGGCTTGGGAGACACTGGCATGTACACAAGGAGTGGCCCTACATGATGTCATCCTAGAAAAATGTGGAAAATGAGGAAAGAAAATGAGCCAGTGGGGGGGCGAGGCCGGGGGGGGGGGGGACTTCCAACAGCTGCTACACCAAGTCAATGCCTTGTCTTCCCCAGCACAGCTTCTTGGAACCCGGGGCCTGGATCCATGGCCCCAGGGCCATGGTGAGTCTTGGGGTGCAGACTTCCTGAACCAAAACCCAGTGTTATTTCCATGGCGGCACCATGGCCTGCGTGCTTATCACACAATTCAGCGAGAGTGACATCCTGACTGAGCAGGGCGTGCGATACGCTCGCTCGCTTTTTAGGGACTGATCAAGGCCCACCAATTCCTAACACAGCAAAAGTGCTGCCGGCTGAGCTACCAAGGCAATGGAGAGGTTTTTGACTCCTTCCACAAATACTTCCTCGGGCAATTTTTTTTTCCTTAGCCCCAAAATACGAAACAAAGAGGGAACTGTCTACAAAGTGCCTGGTTTTCCAATTTTTAAAGTTCACATTTAGATAGGGCGGCGCTGATAAGAAAGACAGTTTTGTGACGGGGACCGAATATAGTGTCTCCCATTGTAGGAACATGAATTTTAAAGCTAGAAATAGTTTATTTCAGATGATTTCTGCATCTCTTTTTGCAGCTCCGGTCGAACACTTCCTGCCGAGCTACAAAGTAAGAAGGTGGTTGGTAATGAAAACAGAAACCGTTTCTCATTATCGCTGGCTAGAAATGCGGTTTATCGAAATTATTAAAGAAGATATATTTAACAGGTATGTTGTTTTCTAGGCATATCCTTTGTAGGATATTTCAACGTAAACAAAAGGCTCATTCTCTTAAGAATGCTCTTTAATGTCTCACTTTGGCCCCACAATTTGCTCTTCCAGGGTTCATGAATAACAAATTGCTGCTTGCATTTTTTTTAAAGTAAGGGCTTTTATTAAAAGCTCTGAAAGAGCTAGTGTTCGTGGGACATTCAAAAGTCTACCCTCTTCAGGCCTCTTGCATTCTGCTTTACACTTGAAGACACATTAAGTTTTTGCCCTTTTGTTACTAATTACTTTGCAACTGGAACCCCAAACGTTGAAAATTAGTTTTTCCCCTGAGGTTCAAACTGCATGTTGGTCCCATGCTACAGTAGACCCAGAAAAATAATACAAAACCATCCAGTGTCTGCAGTGAGGATTCTCCAGGGCTCCGGTCTCTGGCAGCAGGCGACACTGGCCACCACACGTGTGCTCCTGTACACGCACCACACGACACAGGGCACCGGCCCATGACCGGTTCCTGATTGGCAGACAGGGGCCTGCTTCCAGTCACCATGGCTACTCACCATGGCCAGGCACTGACTGTCCCCGGCACACCGAGTGTTCTCTGTGACAGCGCTCTCGTAAATGTTTCGTGAGAGTGTTAACCCCACTTGCCCACGAAGAAACAGACACAGAGAAGTAAAATAATTTGACCCGCCACACCCAGCTGGGGTGTTAAAAAGTTGTGACTCCACTTAACGCCACTGCGTTGTATACCTAAAGATGCTTAAAACGGTAAATTCTACTTTATTTTACCATGATTTTAAAAAAAAAAACAGCTAATTCCAAACTCAACTCTTTATACTAAAATAAATTCCAGGTACATTAAAAATTTAACAGTAAAAAGAAACAATAAAATGACTAGGGAAAAAAAAGTTGAAATGCTGGGATTCAAACCCAAATAATCGAGCTTCTGAGTCCATGCTCCGTGCAAATGGTCTCCCACAAATTGCTGTTTTATGGGTAAAAACTACCCAAGTGCTGTTTTATAAACAACACCCTCACCGTCACCAAATTCAGCGTCACAGTAACTCGACGGTACTGCAGGGCTTGGCAACACCCAATGCACGGGCCACGTCTGGCGGCCGAACACCAGGGGCAAACCCCAGGACGAGGCGGACGAGGCCTGCAGCCACTTGGAGGGCCCCTCTCCGCAGGCCTGCCTCAGGAGACTGCGGCCCAGGTGCACACGAAGGCCCATTTTTGGAGCCTGGAGGGGAGGGGCAAGGTGTGCAGCGCAGAGGGTGCAGAAAAGAATCACACGTGCGCTTTAAGAAACCACACGCCTACAGCAGGGAGCGAACGAAATTACAGTTTTGCAAAAGACCTCAGACTTGAAAGCTTGCAAAAAGCCTCAAGTCTTTATGAAAGAACTGAAATAGAGCTCGAGAGAGGAAAGAGGGGGCAGGTCCCGATGCTGGGGCTCCTCCTGGACTTCTGACAAAGACCCCCAGCTCTCTCCAGGGGCACGCTTCTTCCTCAAGGCAGAACGAGGGGTGCAGGGAGAGGGGGTCGGGGAATGAGAGAACCAGAAAAAACAGATCCCCCCCCAAAGCCCGCTGCTCCAAAGGGAAGGATTTCTAAATGCCTGATGCAACTGACTGCCCACCTCATTTATCTTACCGTCTTTTTCTTTTTGGGGGGGGGTCATTATTACTTTTATTTATTTATTTCTTACCAAGTGTATTAGGGTGACACCAGTTAATAAAATTATATCAGCTTCAGGTGTACAATGCTATAGTATATCATCTGTATACTGTACTGTGTGTTCACCGCCCCAAGTCAAGTCTCCTGCATCAGTTACCCACCCTTTACTCTCCTCCCTCCCCCACCCCCTCTGGTAATCACCACACTGTTGTCTGTGTCCAGGAGGGCTTTTCTGTTTATTCAACCCCCCTGCCCCTCCTGGCTGCTCCCCTCTGACCACTGAGTCTGTCTCTATTTTGTTCCTTAGTTCATTGTGTCCCACGGGTATTTCTTTCTCTGGCTGGCTTATGTCACTGAGTGTAATGTTCTCCAGGTCCATCTATGCTGTCACCAAAGGCAAAGTTTTCTTTTTTGTGGCCCAGCAGTATTCCATTGTGTAAATGTCCCATAGTTGTCTGATCCACTCAACTACTAAAGGGCACCCGGGCTGCATCCATATCTCGGCGATTGTAAATAACGCTGCAGTGAACCCAGGGTGCTTATGTTCTTTCAAATCAGTGTTTCGGGATTCTCCAGATACATTCCCAGAAGGGGAACCACTGGGTCATAAGGCAGTTCCACTTTTATTTTCTGAGAAAACTCCACAGTTTTCCACAGGGGCTGCCCCAGTCAGCATTCCCACCCACAGTGCACGAGGGTTCCCTCTTCTCCACATCCTCACCAGGGCTTGTGGTTTGTTGATTTACTGATGACGACCATCCTGACAGGTGGGAGGTGATGTCTCATTGTGCTTTTAATTTGCTTTTCTCTGACGATTGGTGACGGTGAGCATCTTTTCATATGTCTGGTGGCCATCTGTATGTGTTTAACCATCTTTCCTGGAGCAAATGAATTAATTCCTTCTTACCATTGTTCTGAATATCAGTTTAAGTGCATTTTGAGAAGGACGGAAAGTCCCTCTCCTCACACCTTCAAAGCCTCAACGCTGAGTATAATTTCCATTAACAAACAATTCGGTCCTCTCATGGCCCCATTTTTTTAATGTGCACTAAAGCTTGACAGAGAACAGTCGAAAGAGAAACAGACGCGGCTGCTGGGTGACAGTCTGGTCAAAGGTGAGACTGCACCGCCGTAGTTAATGTGTCCTGGATGCTCACCCCACGAGTCACGGCCAAATAAGGCCCATCTTTGGATTCAGATGCCCCTGATTCCTGAAAGCCTTAGGTCCAACCTGGCAACATCTGAATAATTGATGTCATTCTTTGATCAACTGGCTGAGAAAGTAGTCACGATAAATAATAACCTCCAACAATTGTGGAGACTAGGTCCACACGCAGAATGTCCATTTTCATAACGCACAAACAACTGCCTGGGTAGGAAGAGAACAATGTTGTTGCCCCGCCCACCTGCTATCCCCGCACCAATGATGCTCCGGGGACTCGTCTCTGAGATCGGCTCCAACACTCTCCAAAGGCCATGGTCATCTGTTTTCAATCAGCATCCCCTGAGCGAGGGGCAAGAAGGTCGTGGAAAGGGACGCGGAGAGGGAAGCTAAATGAGGAGGTCCAGGCCACCATAATGACTGCTGTCACAAGCCCTAAGAAAACGCTGTTCCTTCCCCATGTCCAGAACTCCCCATCAGCCCCACGTGCCTTCGCTGCCTCCACACCCCCAGCTCCGCCTACCCCAACCCTCCCCGTTACTCACAGACCCGCTGGACTCCCACCTACAGGGGACACTTCTGCTCCACCCGGATTTACGGGACGCCTGCCAGGAGTGGAGACCTTACTCAAACAGTCCTTGTGTGTGGTTACTGTCTGTTCAAGGTAAGGGCCGGGAAGAGCAAGTTCCTGTTAGAAAGGGACGTGGGACACAAATTCCAGCCTGCGGTGCTGGCTTCTGCCGCATTTCCCGGCTCCCGTTTCCCCCCAAGTCCCAGTCTTTCCAGTCACACGTTACTCTACCCAGTCCCCTCCTCCTCCTCCCCACCCCCATAGACTGGAGAGGCAGAGACCGTACCCAAGCTCACCGGCAGAGGGCGCCCTCCAGGAAGTCCAGGACCTCCCTGAGCACCCACGTGCTGGGCGCTGAGCATGCTGGGAGGCTTGCGGAGTACAGGCTCAAGGCCAAGTTCCTCAGAGGCCCCGGTCAGAAGCCCACGCACAACTTCAGCCAGCTGCTCCTTATCATTTTCAAGACTTCCTTAACCCATGCCATTAGCAGCATTAATGATGCTGGTTTTATTTTTGATTGGCACGCAGGTGACACAAAATGCACTTCCATAAGACCGTGTGGGAAAGTTAAAAATAAAAATAGCCCTGACTGGTGTGGCTCAGTGGGTTGGGCATCGTCTGCAAGGAGAGGGTTCCCTGGTTCGATTCCCAGTCAGGACATAGGCCTGGGTTGCAGGTTTGGTCCCCAGTCATGGCACGTGCCTCTCTTTCTCCGTCTTTTTTCTCCCTCCCTTCTCCTTTCTCTAAAAATAAATAGATAACGTGTTTTAAACAATAAAGGAAATAAGCATTCTGTCCTCATCTGACTGGTTGCTCTCATGCTCGCCAATTTTGCCCCAGGTTTTAAAACCCTGAGCAGCTCTGCAATTTCACCCGCGCCCTTTTCTGGCGTTTCCCACAGCTCCCTAAGAAGGTGGCTGTAATAGTTCCTGGGAAAAGTTCACTGAGATACCTTGATTTCCCTCCTGGTGTTTGGGGACATTTAGTGGGCCCCTGTCCAATTCAGAATGAATAACACATGCGAAACAATTTTTAAAAGTCACTCCACGGGCAATCCAATGGTGTGTCCAGTCACCTTTAGTAGCACCCGCAGTACAAGATGCTGTGCTGTCTGTCTTGCTCTGCAACCTTTTCGGACAC
The DNA here is from genome assembly GCA_004024845.1 of Tonatia bakeri. NCBI lineage: Eukaryota > Metazoa > Chordata > Mammalia > Chiroptera > Phyllostomidae > Tonatia > Tonatia bakeri. The sequence continues at coordinate 32,547 of PVIA01010807.1, forward strand.
GTAATCAAGACAAGCAATAGGGGCTGACTGCAGGCAGAATCACGCGGCCGTCACGCTGCTTCACACGTGATCGGCTCCTCGCATCACTGCCTGGCCCCTCCCACAACAGCAGCTGGACACAGATACACTGAGGCCGGCCCTTCCCCGCGGCACCAGGGCCCACCCTGCGCGTGCTCCCCTTGGGGTCTCAGTTTGTCGGCCCGCGTCCAGGAGCGCCCTCTGCAGGACCCACTCCGCAGGAGGCTCACAGAGCTCCTCCCAGGACCCGCCAGCCTTCTCTACGTCTTCCCGCCTCCATCACCCTGCCCCACAGGTTTTAATCAGTTAACGTCCTATTTACCAAACATGTCAGCACACGCCAGGAGCTTAGTATGTCTTCTGATTGTTTCTGTAAGTTCTCTGGTTGCGAAGGAGCCCCAATTTAGAGTGACTGTCCCCAAACCTGGAGTTCCCATAAGCCGTGCTCTCTTCCACACGTGATTTTGCAGAATGTGAGGTGTTCGGGAATGTGTTGTTCAAGTTACCGCAAGATGCCCGTAACAGTCCTTCTGGCCATGGAAACCGAGAAAACGAGAAGAAATGGAGGTGGGGGAGGGTTCAAGGATACACAGGTTCAAAAACTACAAATTTAAAAAAAGCTAGGAAAAAAGGAATTGTATTTAGCCCTTCAAAATAGGTGACTGTTGTAAGTGACCAACAACCACGAATCCCGTCTACCCAGGAACAGTGTTGGTAGGTTCCCGTGGAAAAGAAGCCTGGTCATTTGATCTTCTTGATCTTTGCCATCTATGTGTGTGGGATCAAGTGCGTGTGTGACCGTGTGTGAGAGTGACTCCGTGTGTGTGTGCGTGCACTGCAGGCGCACTGAAGTGAGCTGGACCAGGATGGAAGAGGAAGGGGGAGGGGAGACAAAGACCAGGACAACGGTAGGACAGGTGGTGACCTGAGAACACAGACACCGGACGAATGCCGCAACTCCACCTCCTAAGTGTTTGTGTCACTCACTGAACTCTCTGGGTCTCACTGTCCCCGTCTATCACGTTAAAATCCAGCCCCATCAGCAACACTACGACACTCAGGAGGGGGTTAATAACAGAACCACCCCCTCTCGCTGCCTCAGTCCCAGGAAGAAGGGGGATTCTGCTCTCGTCACCTTCACATTCCCGAACACCAGGGCACGCAGAAGCACACGGAGGCTCCAGGCCACACGGTGACCAGCACATTTTGGACACGTGCGTGGATTTTCAGCCAGTGGTCACCTTAGTTCAAGTGACTCTTTCTGGTGGGCTAAGAGAGCACCATGACTATTACTGCTTCTTCTTTTTCCAGGTAGGATATTTACAGGTAAATGACAAGACCAAATCCAAACTTGGGACTATGCAACTCCACACCCAGAGCTTTCCCCATTTAGGCACACTGCCAAAGTAAAAAGTCTTGGGAGGCGCACGAAAACCCCTCCCCAATGCTCACACATTGATCAGAGGAATAAACAACCATGCAGAAGTAAAAGGAAAACACCGCCCAGAGTTTATCTCATGAATAATAAAATGGGAAGTAAAAGTATTACGGTCACTTTCACTTTTGCTTTTGTTTTCTGAGGGTGTTCTTTCTTTCACCTAAACCCACTGATGGGGGAAGATAATGAGAAAAGAAACAAAGAAAAGCAAAAATGGCTGTTTATCTGATACATTGTATGACACATGTCCTGCTTCCTCTGTGGTGTTTAAATTTAACTCAAATGAAAGGACCCCACAGCCTCAGAACAAATTTTATCACCACCACCATGGCCCCAAGGGGCACTAAGAGTGTAGTACAACTCCCAGGGTCAAGCTTTAGAAAGAGCAGCTACCGTCCATCTCTCCCGGGAAAAGGACTAGAACTGATCTCAGCGAAGCCAAGTCTAACGCCGCCCAGTCTGCCCGTACTCTACCGGTATCTATCGAGGTTGTCGGGCTTAAAATGCAATTAAATAGAAACTGATCGACACACAAAAGAAAAAGTTCTCCTTCCCAACCCCTTGAATTACTCAGCAAGTTACTCAATGCAGGACCGCATGTCATGCAGAGTAGAAGATATAAAGTGATTAAAATATCACCTTGTAGGTTCATAGCCCCCTTTCTGGTTGAAATGTAACTAAACTCAACCCATCTGTATTGAGTGCTTACTTGGGGGCAGGGGCTGTTGTATTGTGTTAAAACTGCAGAGTGGGGCTCCGAGGTGACTGTCTCTAGGACGCATGTCACGAGATGAGCCCTGTGTTCAACACGACACTGTCAGCCCCTCGCACCCTTCGGACCCAGAACCTGTGCTCTTCCACATGCAGTCTTACCCAGTCCATCTGCCCACACGCACATCACTCCCCTCACACGTGCTCTCTGTGCCCGCCCTGGCCCCAGGGGTTTAAAGGTGGAGTCACTGTGCCTGCCCCCAGGTATGTCCAGCCCAGTGAAGAAAAAGACCCCAAAAGTCAGAATGAACCAGAGCAGCGTGTTGATTTTAGGACATGCCCTCCCCTGGGGAGCCGTGTTCGTAGCCATAGCAGAACTATTTGCAGAAGCCAGAAGGTGGATGCAACCACAGTGTCCATCAACAGATGAATGGATACACAAAATATGGCCTACGCAAACAATGGAATACCATTCAGCCTTAAAAAGAACATTCTAACACACGCTACGACCTGGATGAACCTAAAGGCTGTTACACCAAGTAAGACTGACAGAGGAAGGCAGATACTGCATAAGATGCCACCTCCGGCCAGGACCTAAGTAGTCAAACTCCCAGAAACAGGGAGCAGAACGGTGCACGTTTCCCTCACATGCCTGGCCAGCGAGGAGCCTCCTCTTCCCATGGCCAGATCTCGGCCTGCCTGGGGCTGATAGCCTCTGCTGGCCTCACCCTGGCTCCCACCCCACTACCGAGCTGTGTGAGCACCCAGCAGGCGGCAGCTGGACTCGGTGCACCCTGGGACATCGGCTCAGCGGCCTCAGACCCAGCACTGGCACAGGAGCACCGAGCATCTGGTGCAGGCAGAGGGCTGGGCAGCCAAACAGAAAGCGGCACAGCTGTCACTGCCAAGCAGGGGGATCTCGTCAGAGCCCGGTCAGAATGAGGGTGACACCAAGGACGAGGCTGGATCAATTGTCACAAGTCTCAGTGCACATGACCCGGGGCCGTGGGAGCTACTGAAGGTGAAGAAAGTAACAGCAAGAGCCCTGACTGGTGTGGCTCCATTGGCAGGGCATCATTCCACGAAGCAAAAGGTCGCCGGTTCGATTCCCAGCCAGGGCACATGCCTGACTTGTGGGTTTGGTCCCTGGTCAGGGCACTTGTGAGAGGCAACCCATCGATGTTTCTCTCTGATATCGATGTTTCTCTCCTCTATTTCTCCCTCCTTTCCTCTCTCTCTTTAGAAACAAAATCTTTTAAAAAGTTAAAAAAGAAACTAACAGGAAGAGTTTCAGTGGCAGGAAGATCACTGATCATGACTGATCTGCCTAATACCCCGTTCCATTCTACAAGTAAAGGCTGTTGTACCCAGGGTGCAAACGTGCCTTAGAAACCACGTCACATATTTGGAGTCACTGCAGTAAGCTCACAGTATAGAGATTTTCCTGCCAATAATATCACTACGTCATTCCAAAGGTGTTAACAGGGTCTTTTTTTTTTTAGATTTATTTTTAGAGAGGGGGAAGGGAGGGGGAAAGAGAGGGAGAGAAACATCGACTGGTTGCCTCTCGTACACAGTATGACTGGGGACCGAACCTGAAACCCAGGCATGTGCCCTGAGCGGGAATCGAACCAGCAACATTTTGCCCACCCAACGGAGCCACATGTGCCAGGGCAGGCTGAGCGGTTTTTCTTTTTTCTTCATTCTGACTAAAACACATTATGTCACCAGTCTACGCCACTAAATTCTACCTTTTCAAGGAGGTCCTTCTACCTGCGCAGTCCCCTCCCTGTCCTGGGACCTTCTCCCGACACACCCCTTCATCCCCCACTGATTCCCGCCGAGGCTCTTCACCTCTGCCAACCTCCTCGTCCTGTCGGCACAGAGGCATTTACCCCCTCTCACCAGGGATAAACGTAAGCGTGCATGCCCCTGAAAACGGGGGTCCAATCAGCTGCAACAGCTCAAGTCTTAGTGAGCTGGGACAGGTCGGAAGGGGGACTGAGGGACCGCCAAAGCATGGTCATTCTGACACCAAGTTCAGAGGGTCCTGGCCGGTTCTCGAAGTGCTGTCCTTGACACGGCACAGAACACGCCCATTCTCAAACTCCAACCAGTCCCATCAAGCACCAGAGTAACATGAAAAACGGCAGCTCTGACAGTGGCATATTCTAGTTTGTCCACAAACCTTAAAATCCTAGCAAACTCAGTACACTTTCATCAAAGAAGCTACAGATTGGGCCCTTTGCCTACTGGTCCTGAAAAGCCAACATCTTATCTTGTCTCTTCAGCTGATCACGTGTTTATGGCTTTCCTTGGCCTGCCAAGTACCAGCCTTCCCCCTGTCGCTATCCTTTCAGTAAATATTTGCCTTCCACCCCCACCCCCCCTTCGTGCCAAAGCCCCACTCGGCCTGCACGTTCTACTAACCGCCAGCATTATCTTTCACCAAGGGTGTGTGCATCACTGTTGTGATGAGGCCCCAGAAATAGCTCCCAAGACGAGGCAGGATTGAATTCAAGACCCCCAGAGGATAGGTTCCGGGCTCACAAGGAATCTGCAGCCCCTCACCAGCTGCTGTCCTTGGAATTCTCATGTCAAGCTTGGTCTAAAGTCCCTTGCTCCATTTCAGTGGCTACAAATGACAGAGCAGGCATCTTCTAACTACACCGAGAGCCTCCCACCCCAGCCCTGCTCACTCCGGGACCCACGCCAGCGGGGTCAGCGATGAGATCCACCACGGGTCTCTCTCCGAATGCTGTATCCCCGATAGGCTTCGACTCCTCAAGGAGGGTGACTCAGCGACAGAGCCGCTTTTCTGAAAGGACTCATTGACAACTTTGCACACACAAAGGAAAGCACGTGTGAAAGGGTGGCGACGGGAACGCCAGGCTTAAACACGGCGTCCTCGGATGGCGCTGAAAAACGCCACAGGCCGTCGAGGTGTTCACATTAGAAAGTAATTTCCTTAGCTGAATTCACAGCACATATTAATTCCAGTAAACGATCTGGGAATTTCTCTTGCCCCTCATTTTATGAGTTCTTTGGTTCTTTGCCAGGTCCCTATGGGTTTATGGAAAAACCAGTGTTATTTGAGGGGTCCCAGTCATTTAGTCTTCCAGGTCCAGCCTTTCGTGGTGGCAGGAAAAGAGGGGGGAGATTTTACCGATCCTGGAGACACATGTCCCCTGCGACGCTCTGCAAGTTGACTCCTGCTGCTAGAGGCTCTGTCCAGGTTGCCCTGGTTTTCAATGAGCCCCTGCAGGCCAAAGCCCTTGTAAGACGCCTGCCGGTCAGGGAATGTGTAACTCACACTCACCCAAGCCGAAGCAAATGAAAACCGATTCCATAGCCAAAACTGTGCCCCGGGAAATTGGCTTGTTCCCTCGGACGGGGTCCGGTGTCACTGACTCAGTTAATGATCCACTCCATTAACCAAGCAGGTGGTTGAGCAATGGCAGCTCCATCAGCAGGGAAAATCCAGAACGCCCGACGCTGGGCAAGCCACAGAGGTGCACCCAGGGCAGAGCGACGAGCATGCGAATTCAGAGTTGAGTTTTTAAAAGTTCTTGTTCTCACCGGCGTTTCATCATAGGGTTTCTTTAAATGGAGACTTCTTTCAGCGCAGTCCATTTAATTCAGGCTATTCAGGGCTGATCGCACATCACCACGCACGAACGTCTCCGTTACGTAAGAAAGAGCGATGCAATGTTTATTTTGCATCTAGAGTCCAATGTCTGAAACACATACAGAAAAACCCTGTGTCTTGCCCGCTCTCAACCCTTCTAGCTTACAAGACCGCAGAGAAGGGACTAGATGAATCAAGAGACGAAAGCAAACTTCTCAAAGCAACGCTCCCACCCGCTGGATGAGTCTTCTGTTTACTTGCATAAAGCAGTGTAAGAAATACAATAAAAGAAAATATTGTCCTGCCCTGGCTGGCGTGGCTCAATGGATTGAGTGCCGGTCTGTGAACCCCAAAGGGTTGCTGGTTTGATTCCCAGTCAGGGCACATGCCTGGGTTGCAGGCCAGGTGCCCAGCAGGAGGAGCACAAGAGGCAACCACACATGGATGTTTCTCTCCTTCTCTTTCTCCCTCCCTTCCCTGCTGTCTAAAAATAAATAACAAAAACCTTTAAAATATATATATTATCCTCACTGATGACACAGTGGTTCCTAACTCCCTTCAGTACCTTATCACACCGGGCTTTCTGTAACTTTACAATATCACAGAATCCGGGGAGAGTGGTGTGGACTGGGGGAGGGGACACGAAAAGGCTGCTGGGAACAAGAAAACGTGCTCACACACAGCTCTGCTCTACTGTCCCCCAAACGTCCCGGGGGCAGAGGTGCACGGCAGGAGGAGAGGGGCGTCGCAGAGAGAAGGAGCGTGCACACACCCGTGTGCGCGTGGCCGACCAAGACCTGCCTCCTGCTCTCGGAGCCACAGCACTAAAACGAGTTTACCCAAGGTGCAGTAAGAACCCGGGAAGGACCCTACGGTCCCGACCGCTGAGTTCCTTGGTGCACCTCCACATTTGACAGAAAGCAATGAACCGTCATTCGTTATTCAGGGTTCGGATAAAGCGGGAGGAGAAACACGTGCCAACTGAGTAGGGTCATACCGAAAAATGTAAATTAAATGAAAACATGGAAATGTCCACATCCAGAGGCAAAACTTTCCACAGATAATGAAGCAAACGGCAAGTTCCTACAGACGTGGGCTACGCAACTCACCTGGCTTCGGAAAAACACGGCGGACCCTACACAGGTCACTTCCCCTTGGCACAGCCCCGTGTTGCAGATCATCGCCTGAGGTTTGGCTGTGGTTACAACCCTCCGCCCTGTGAGCCTCGCCCCCGCTTCCAGCGGAGACCTCTGCAGACTTCCAATCTCCTCCCCACTCACTCCTTTTCCGCTCATGCACGAACTGCACGGGGATCCGCACACCACGGAGCGGCAGCCACCCTCGTTGGGGTAGAAGCAGAAAGGACACAACGCTCTCCGGTGTTTGTCGGTGAACAGGGAAGGGTGAGCAAGAATCCGACGACACCGGCTGCGGGGAGGAGCGCCGGGCGGCCGGGGACAGACCTGGGAAGGAGTTCGCCCTCTGCGCCTCTTCCGAGCTATCACACCTGCAGAGTCAATGCAAAAATCACTGCGTGCAAACATTTCAACAACCCGGTGCGGACGCCAGAGCTACATTGTGTCCATCCGTCATGTATTACTGAACCCAGGGAAATTCAACGTTCTCTTCTGTTGGAACACAGATTGGACCGATACCGGAAGGAGTCAGAGGCACTTGTGGCATTCTGAAAAATGCGTTGCTGGCAGTCATACAAGGGCTGAGTGTGTGGCTATAGAATTTAGGGGGAAGTCCAACATAAGGATCTGTTTCAGCCCACACTCGCAATTCATGAAAAATCCACAAGGCTCACAACTCGCCCCATCTGCCGAAGGGAAAAACAGTAGTGAAGGCCACGCCAACTGGACAGCTCCTTCATCCACACGTCCATTCGCTTTCCCGTCTTCTGACTCCAAACACCAAGCCTCGTGCGCGATTTCCCCCTAAGAACAAAACCACAGCGAGGGCGACTTCCGCCGGAAGGGTCTTCTCTTCACACAACTTCCCGTCTCCTCTCCTCCGTCCTGCGAACAACCCCAGGCCCCGGCTCAGGGGCTGTTCGGAGTAATTAGCTGCCTGGTGGAGTTTTCTGGAAATACTCGGTCACTGCTTCGAACCCAACTTCCTAACCTAAAACAAGTCAGAAGGAAATACTTCGAATGGAAACCGAAGACAGACACATTGGTAAGCAGTGGAGCCCCGTCCACAGGATGCTTACTCGTTCACCGGACACGACAACAACCAAATAAAACCCAGGCAGGGAAAACATTAGGGACTGAGTCGGATTCGTCACAGCCACCTGCCTGCGCCGTTCAGCTCTGGCCTCCTCGGGGCAAAACTAGGAAAGGAAACAGGCGGATGGGTGAAAATGTTCAGACACAGGGAGAAAGGGACCCTACAAAATACGAGTACCCTACCCTGTACTGCTGTCGTTGATCTGGTTTTACACAAAACGTAGGCGTCCTTCGGAGGGGCCGCTGCAGGGTCCCGGCAGACCTCGGTACACGCGGGAGCTGGGTCTGTATCCGCCCTTTGTGGCGGCCACTTTTCTTGTCCGTTGAGGGAAAAACGTCAAAGCCAAACTCAGTGCAGCCAACACAACAGAACCATGTTCCGACCTGCCAGGCTTTGCTAAGACTTGAAGCAGCTCTGAGTTCATGTGTGCGAAGACACACACACACACCAGCTTGATGGCATCGCTACCAAGGTGTGAAACTTCTCGAAGACAGGGACTGGGTCTGACTGAGCTCAGTGGCCAAGGTCCTAGTGACGCCTGGGACTCGGCGGAGTCTCAGGAGTACTGAGGAGTTGAATGAGCACGGGCGAAATGGGGAAACGACACCCTGTCGTGACGAAAAGAAGTTCGGAGGCCTCTCTTGAATGACAGCTGATGCGTCCCCCAGGAACTTCCTTTAAAAACCATGGTTGCCCAAGGAGAATCTGAGCAAGCGGGTCTAATACTGACAGAAAGATGATGTCACTGCCCAGAGAAGGCCCAGTGTGCATCTTTTAAAGAGGAGGGTGAGGCAAGGACCCATGTCATCCACCAGAGGACACGTGGCGTAGACCCGCGCCCCACTCTAGGTCCCCGGCCACCCCTCTTGGCCTCCCTGAGGAGCAGCCCCTCTCGAGGACCCTACACCAAAGCCCCTGCTTCACATGATTTGGCTCCAAGTTACAAAACCAGGGTGCTGGAAGGGACCACACAGATTCGCCCACACCCTGATCGCACAAAAGGAAAGAAGGAGGCTGGCACCGATGACGTAACTGGCCCGCACAGCCCGTGAGTGGCAGGTCCAGGCCGGGCACCAAGTTCTCTGCGTCCCCGGTCCAACGTTGTGTCTAGCCGACCACGCTCCTCTGCTGGGAACAAAAGGCCAGCTCCTGACCATTCCCACCCAGAGCGTCCAAGTATCAACAGCCAAAACCGCGGTCTGCACGGCGGCCAGAAGCCCTCCTGGGGAGCTATACATCGGGCCCACTGTGGGAGGGGGCACTTCGGGGCGCTGAGCGTTAAGACTTTCTTCTGGGCATTTTGGGTTTTGTTTTGTTTCCATGAATAACTTCGCCACTGTTCTCCAAGACAAGACTACAGTGTAACGTCCTCTGGGCAGAATCTAGAAGGAAGTAACTCAAGAAATTACACCTACTTTCATTTTCGGAACCTCACTCCATAACAAGCAGCAGCCTCCCGGGTCACGCAGGGGCCTGCACCCCACTGAGGTGTTTTCACAGGCCAGGCTCACCACCGAAAACAGGACGGGGACTCTGTCCTCTTGCGGGCGGAGGAAAAGCCGACGGCAGTTGGGAAACTTATTTTAATAGCACATCAATTATCTTTATGGCGCTGGGAGCACACACATGTAGTTTATGGCCCTGGCCAGGAAGCTCAGTTGGTTAGAGTGTCATCTCAATGTGCCAAGGTTGCGGGTTCGATCCCAGGTCAGGACACGAACAAGAAGCAGCCAGTAAAAGCACGAATGAGTGCAACAACTAATAGATGTGTGCCTCTCTCTCTCTCTCTCTCTCTCTCTCTGACATCAACAATAAAAATAAATACATGAATAATATATAAATAAAACTTCATTGACAGAATTGTTTGTGGTTTGTGTACTTACTTACTCTCAAGTTTTACTTGGCAATTGGCCTTGTGCCCGGGCCGACTCCTCTGGGAAGACACAGGGCCGGTATCGGGGTGTGGGGTCTCGTATTGTTCCAACTGGCTGCAGAGAGCCGGCGTCCCTAGCTGCGAAACTGAAACTCACCCCAGGATATTTTTAATCCCAGCCCACAACCCCTCTGCCAAAGGCATTACCACAACTTCATTCTAAGTCACATGTTTACATTCCCAGGAACCGATGTTTAATTATTCCAGGAGGCAACTCCAAGGGGGCCACTCGCACCGTCTGCACACAGGAAGCACCAGAGGTGCCCACACAGGGGTGCCCGCAGAGAGGAACAGCGGAGAAGGGGCCAGAAGGGGCTGGTACCTCGTCTAGGGGGTTCTCGTGACCCGCACTTCATGAACAATGTTTCCTGGGAGATTTTTCCATCGCAACCCTTAGTAATGACAACACATTTTAAAAGCCATCCCCACAGAATGCCATAGCTGGGCAAAACTGGACATGCCAGAAATACTTGAAGAAAATACAGTGGAAAAATATGCAATCTCGGGGACAAAAACATCCCTGGGACTCTTGTGCAAGTCCCTTTTAGTCTTGGGAAACAATAAAACAAAAGCAGGTCCTGCCCTGGTTGGTGTGGTGCACTTGGTTGGAGCATCATCCTGTAACCGAAAGGTTGCAGGTTCAGTTCCCAGTCAGGGCACGTGCACATGCCTAGACTGTGGGTTCGATTCCTGGTCCAGGTGTGCACCATCCCTGGTCCCGGCCCAGGAGCATGAGATCCCCCAACCAGGCGTGTAACAGGAGGCACCTGACGGATGCCTCTCTCTCACTTCGATGTTTCTCTCCTTCCCTCTCTCTAAAAGCAACGAAAAAATGTCCTCAGTTGGGGGGTGGGTAGGAGGAAAGCAAGTCCTAATATGCATCCACAATGATGGTCTGGATATTTTAAAAAGCCAAAAATAGAACAGTTGCATCTTACACCATGTAGCCACGGAAGAAGTGTTTTTAAGAATAAGAACTAAATCATCAGAAGCAATCACTCAGATTCATTGGTGTGGATAAAAAGCCAGCCACAGCCCTTAAAAAAAAAAAAAAAACAGCACTCTCAATGAAATGTATAAGGAGGTGTGGCCACGGAACGAGGCCCGAGTCCCAGATGCCCAGAGGGAGGCGGCAATGCTGACGCGTCTCCCACAACCCAACACAACTCCAGCAGGCTCTTCTGAGTCACTGTCCCCTCGTCCGGGGACAAAATGCTCTGATGCTATACTGTGATCTGCAATAGAGTAAGTCCTTCTTATGTCACTATTCACGTCTGATGTCCTAACGTCGCTCATCTGAGGTTGGCGGCCCAGACAGAGGGCGTTAACACAGGGGAGCGGGGTGGAGCAAGGAAAAGCCACTTATTACCCATTTTCAAAGAGAAAACAAACAGCGAGTGTCAACCAGCAAACACGACTCAGGGAAAAATTCTAGACGTGACTGGGACATAGGTTCTACCACGAGAGATCAGATGTTATTAAGGCTTCTGTTCTTAAACATGTCCTTAATTGTGCAGACGTGTCCCTTACAAAAGCTTGGTTATTCAGTCTCTTATGAATCCAACATTTCTTTCTCTTTTCTCCTTATGCGGAGTTGTTGGGCAGATGTTTATGATTCCAGTTTTATGATTGGGTTCGTGGATCATCTTTAAGCTATTTTCGTATTCTTTTTTCTAGTCTTCCTCTAACAATGTCATCTCTCTGGAACCCGACAAAGGGCCCCCGGTACTCGGTGACTGCCAACTACCACACGGCACTACTTCGAGAGGCACAATTAGCAAAGCCAGCACACAAACCAGCTCACCAGAAAAACACTGGGAACCAGTAAAGGAGCAAAACAGCGCTGGCTACAGGTTCGACTCCTGGTCAGGGCACGTACCAGAAGGCAGCCAATCACTGTTTTCTCTCTTGTATTGATGTTTTTCTCTCTCTCTCTCTCTCTCTTTTCTCTCCCCCCTCCTCTCTCTCTAAAGGCAAGGAAGAAATGTCCTCAGGTGAGGAGAGAGAAAGACAGAGAGAGAGAGACAGAGGATGCACAGTATGTTGCAGACCAGCTTCTGGATATGAACCCAATCCCCTTTACTTGCTCAAGTAAATAAACTATGTGACAACTCCCCCCCCTTGTTTTTTAACAGAGGAAGCACTCCAGAGCTGCGCCCCTGGAGTTCAGGAACTGTGTGCTCTGGCTTCTGGTCAGAGATTGTTAACAGTGCTTCAGCACCGTGTGTCTGCCCCTGCACGGGGACTCCACGCGACAGGCGCCGCCTCTGACTGCCCGCCCTGCGGGCACACTCCCCACATCCATGCTCTACCCAGCAGGCACCCCCTCTGTGAGCCTTTCTGGTTGCATGAATGAATTAGCCATTCGGTTAGTTAATCTAAGACCTCTTTTCATTCTGAAATTCTAGAACTCTCTCTGAGACCACCCCCATACTTTCACCTTGGAATGAAGAGAAAGATGGACAGCCAAGTGTGCATAAAAAATAAAACCCGTTATTATTTCCTTGCACCCTTGCTGCCAGCTGTCTCAAAATGCAGTTTTTAATCAGAGCAATGATGCAACTGAATAGCAGGGGACACACATGGTCCCCAAACTTGAAGAACACTGATGTCCACGTCTTGTCAGCCAGACCATCACCTTCTCAAGATGACAGAGACAGACGTCTGGTCCAAAGCCGCCGCCCTGGAACTCCACAGAGGAGCGGGCCAACCTCGGCAGCCAAGGTGGCACTGAATGCCCCTCTGCAGAAATTCCCAACCCCGGTTCCAGTGATGGTGACCAGCTAAAGGTCACCAGCTACAAGGCTCCGCAGACACTAAGGAACCACAGGGAAGCGGCCCCTTCAACCTGGGTCACTCAGGTGCGTTACTCAGCTCAGATTCCACAACCACATGCCACTCGTGAGAGACCAGTGGGAGGAACCAAGCTCCGAAGAGAGGAGTACATCGCCTTCTGCCCGTTCGGCTTAAAAGAGGGATGTATATGTACAGGGCATAGAGATTTCTAGAAGAAGTTAAATCACAACTAACTTAGGAAGTTAATTGTCAATTAGATGGAAATTTAATCCATCTTTAAAAACCCACTGCGTTATGTAAAAATCAGTCCCAGTTAGGAAGTTCACGTTTGAACGAGAGACTGACAGATGTCACCAAGTTTCGATGGTATCTGTTTGGAGCTTGATTTTGCCTTCTTAGTTGTCGTAGGGGAAGCAGAAAGAAGGAAGAGGGAAGTTACCCAGAAAACCCACCAGTCTGCAGACTCAGGAAGAGACCCTGGTTTGCTCTCCTGAAGGAGCAGGAATAATAAAGCATGTTCATCAAATACTTAGCACTGTACTTTTCTCCAGAAGTTACTCCCATTGTGTCTTGTGGTCTTTTCCTCACACTGAATGGATGTCAAGGTCGAAGTTACCCCCAACGACACAGAGGCACTGTCGGTGGAAAACACGACCAGTGGTGGACACCCAGGGCAGGCGCGTCTCTGAAATCCCAACGCTAATCAGGTCTGCTGACCAGAGGGCCGGCTTCCCACTCCGTGTCTGCACCGCAGCTGGGGAAGACGGAAGAGCGTGTCTGCATTTTTCTGCTGCCCTGTGACTAGTGTCAGTGCCAACGTTTAGGAAATGAATCTGGACTTGGACTCAGGGAAACAAATGTCCACAGGACCCCAAGTTCTGGCCACCTTCGGAAAGGCCTCCATAACCTATACCCCCCTGCACAAATCCTTGACTTGGAATGCACCACCGTGCAGGGGTGAGGAAGGGCGGGTCTCGGTGCCTCCACCAACTCCCAACCTGCAGCTTTGGTCCAACAGGTCACCTTCCAACTCCGGCTGTAACACTGGTGTCTGGTGGGAGGGAGGGAAGTCAAGACTGCCCCACTAGCAGAGAAAGCGCCCTGCCCTCAGCACTCAGGAGTTACTAACTGTATTAGAAATGAACACTGCGCTTCTCCCAGAGCTGACGCTGCTCCTCACAAAGGGAGCCTCCCCTCTGCACTACGCCCCCCACCCCCCTCTGTCTCTCTCATGGAGGGTGCTGGCAATAAATGACAATCATCTCCTAAGGGGTCTGTGGGCCTGAGAGTTTCTGTCACGCTTTAAATGACATCCGCAGAAGTGCCAAACGTGCCGCGTGTGATGCAAAGGTCTGCGCGGGGGGCGGGAATGTAAGAATGGAGGGGTGGTTACTTCCAATAGGCTTGTCTGCCCCGACCGTGTAAATGAGAAAAGGTTTAGTTTCAGCTCCAGGGGCCAACGGCCGTGTCTTCCTTCCCGTGAGCATCCTTCCGAACCCGGGCAGCCCCTGGACAGGTGTGTGTGCACGTGCGCATGTGATGCTGCAGAGTGTACGGGGAATGTGTGTGTGAGGGGTCTCCTTTTGATCGACTGAGAATATACAGAAATCGGAAGTTCTCTGGCCTGGCCCTGCGTGAACCCCCTTCTCTTCATTCAGCCCAGGTACCTGGGGGACTCTTGGTGCACCAGACATCACGTGTTCCTTGGCTCACAGCCCTGCGTCACCCCAGCCTCTGCTTCTGTCCCGTCCCCTCTCCTCCTCTGCTGTCCTCTCACCTTCCTTTAATAAGGACTCTTGTGATTGTGTTGGGCGCCCGGGGAGAATCCAGAGGAATCCCCCTACTTCAAGACCCTTAACTTAATCGCGCCTGCGAACTGTTCTTCTGTCAGGTAAGGTAATGTATTCTCGGGGTTCTGGGGTGAGGACCTGCACGTCTATTGAAAGGAGGGGGTGTCATTATCGGACCTACCCCGCTAATGAGTCACAGGTTGGTGCTATCCATGAAGCCCTTGGAAGGCAGGGTTTTCACTCAAATAAAAGTACCACTCCAGTGTATTGATGGACACAATTAAGTCGAAGTATTTTTGATTCAATATTTTTTATTACATGACGTCGATCACCCCAAACTCCCTTTCTCTGCCACAGTTACCCTACCCCTAAAAGCAGAATTGCCCCTCTTAGCTCCAGAAATGCTGATACACCCTAACAGAATGCCCCCTAACTTGGTACATACACTTAGATCAACACACATGCACTACGGCGGTGTCCTACATCCCCGCAGTCCCTCAGCTGGCGGCCTCCGCCAGCAGGTGAGCAACCTCGGCAAAGGGCGAGCTCCTACAGAGGTGTCACTCAACAAATATTTGCCCCCAGGCTCCGACTAAGTGCATGGCTCAGCATTGGACACTAAGGGGAAGACCTGAGTGTCAGAGGACGTTGCCTAGGAGAGGAAAGAAAACAGAGAGAGAAAAAAAGACAAAAAGTGGCCAGTGTCACAGTAAAAACACAGAAACAGTGCTGGGGCGTCTGAGCCTACAGAGGGGGGCGGAGGTGGCTCTTCAGACACAGTGAACAGGGCACCTGGGCTCAGTGTCCGACATGGGTGGTATTCACGACGGACCCTCTCCAGTGAGAAGAAAGTGAATCGTGGGTCCCAGGGTGAGAAAATCCTCACGGAACTAGTTCCTGTCACTCGTTTTTCTCACCAAACTGCGTTTCTATGCATTACAGCCAGCGTCCAACACGGCTTCGAGCGTTCTCCCACGCACCTTTGCCTCTCCCTGCAGCACCTGGACTAGGGGAAATGCCGGCCCGTTGTTACCTGGATACAGGTCGGCCCTGGTCTGGCTCCTTAGAACAAGGGCTGTGAACTCTGTGGACGGCGCTACAGGAGACAGAGGGCATCCAAGTGCTCGGGCTCCGTGGGAGTGAAAAAACAGAGGAAAAGATCCACCTTGTAGGGGTCACAGGCTGAGAGGGCAGAGCCAGACCAAGGGTCCGCCTGCTCTGCTCCGGCTACAGCCCGTGCTTATGGGGGGTGGGGCGCAGACAACTGATCACTAAAGTGACACCCTCCTGAGGTCAGTGTTCCAGGAGACTGGCCCCCTGGGATCCTTCCCAATGAAGCGATCTTGTTACTTCAAACTGTGACCTTCATCCTGCTCTGAGTGACCACAGGAGACAGCGCCGAAGAGTAAGGCCACCCCTGCCCCCCGCAGCACCCACTGGCAGCCACAGAAGCCCACCTGAATTTCTGAGATCCCTCCCCACCCCAGATAAAATAAGAAATGCCCAGTCAGATTAGAATTTTGGATAAAGAAGCAACATTTTTTTACTGTATGTCCTAAATATTGCACTGGATATACTTATACTAATTTTTTTTTCCCTTGGGTATCTGAAATCCAAATTCCACTCATGCATGGAACCTAGTTATGCTAAAAATATTCACTGTTTATATGAAAGTGCATTGCAACTGGGTATCCTTTCTTTTATTTGTTAAACCTGGCAACCTCACCCCCCATTCTTTCAACAGTCCTGCAGGCTATTCTACTACACAGGAAAAAGTTAACTGCGGCCAGGAAAACAAAACAAACTGGGGAGGGAGGGGTTTGAAATCTACAAGACAATTTTAGAAGGAAAGTCCTACAACAGCAAGGACAGACTGTTTCAGGAACTATCCCTCTCACCGTCCCCTAACCTGCGAATCACTGACACTAACCGGTGCCCTATCATTATTCGAATCGAACAAAGACATTGGAGCAGGCAGAACATAACCGCTTTTCATAACACTTCGAATATTAAATCATCTGATTAAAAAGGTGACGGTAGATCAAAACGTATTTTTAAATGCTTAACATTCTCCACTACTTAAAACGTTTCCTGAGACCACA